>JAHXMU010036808.1:0-33527 GCA_019455685.1 Philornis downsi
TCGGAAGATATAGCATATATGGGTTATATCGCCGTGTGGGAGTTATCGGAAGGAGTGCGACTAATCGGTCAAATCTCCTGCTACTCTGTAAAACACTATAATTCAATACAAACAGACAGGTGAGCATAGTTCAACTTAAAAAGTTATGAAACACATTTGATTAAAATATGATTGGTGCTTTAAAAGTTTTCTTCCGAATGATAAATTTTCTGTTCATATGTACCTTCAACCCTTTTATATAGCTTTAAAAGTCGTCCATCGTTACCTATATCCTGTTTGTTCGAAAATCGGAAAATGAAGCTTAATAGAAACTGATGTTTTTTAGGTCTTTTTCAGTTGCCAGTCATCACTTCTGGCTTCCCCGAGACCCATATGCGACAATTTTTCTTATTGGCGTAAACACCGTGTGAGGAAAGAGCTTCATCGTTGAAGAAAATTTTGTTCGATTGAAAGCCGACGTTTGAATCACCACTTTTGTAGTAAATTTTAACTACTTTTACGTGTTCTTTTGTTAAACGATCCGTGTTTGCAAATGGCAAACCTAAATAACACTTCAGATGACAGGAATTTAACAGCTGAAAGCCTTGCCCGACCAGCGGTTTTGAAACCACTAAATAGATAACTCTGTTTATATATATTTATTTAGCTTTTTACCCCTTGTATTGCTTGCCAATTTCAGGCAATTCTGTTAGGCTGTATATTCTTTGAGCGTCTATATATTGCATTTTCCAAAATATCTACTATCGCATGGCTATTCCGCTTAATTATATACCTAAATTGAACAAAATTTACTTTAATACACTTCTCACATGAAATGTAACCGCATTTTTCATATTCCACATATTTTCTAATAACATCACATTCCCTATTAATTTCCAAGAAGTGGTTACCCTGCCCCAAATGCATATTTCCCCTACTTTTCCCTTTGCATATTATCTAATTGCATTTTGCCAAAATTGTCAGTTCTTTTGTAGTGATCGGTGCGAAACGTTGGCAGTTCGGGTATGTCGGGTCGGGCTTGTTAATACATATGTACATATGTTTGACGTTACAGTAACTAATGTGTTTAATTGAAAAGTTATCAATTCGCCAAAAAATTAAGTGGAGAAACTAAGAAACAGAAAAACAAATGAAGACTGCATTATTAGCCAAACACATCAGTGATTTGCTTCTCCAAAACATAAACAAAACATATCTCCCATATACTTGTACCATTCTTGTGATGCAACCGAATTGGTCTTTCTTTTCGTTAATCGTCATATTATAAAAAATGTTATATTGATGTTCGTAAATGACGTCGTAGCTCTCTCGTGAATGTCGTCGGAAGAAGTTTAGAATTTTTGTTGCTATGTTTGTGCTTAATAAACGGTGAATACTCAGTGTGAGAAGTTAAGATTAATGAACCAAGTAAGAGGGGGAGTAAAGACAGTGCGATTAACTACAAGTGTTATGCAGGGAATAGACGCAAATGATGGTGACAAAATTTGAGAGAATGTGTGTCATTGTTGTTGTGCAGAGATCTATCACACTTTGACACGTACAGTGAGTGTGTTAATAACTGAAAATGTGTATCAAAGGTTAAAACATTAGAAAAACCATCCACGCAGCCATTTACATATGTATGTATGTATATGCGAGAAGCAAACAAATATGCAGCGGAGCAATAATGCACATAGAACATTTGTTTTGAGGTAAGTTATCTGACATACATACATCCATATGCATTATTATGATTTTTTTAAGCAATTAAACGAAACACCAACAAATGGAGGACTGCGCAGAAATTTGTGTGAATGCATTTGAAGAAGTGGTGTTGCCACGATGACAATTTTCCTAGGGGATTATTTGGTCATTGCATTGCATGATAAAACTGTGGAACTTAAATTTTTGTCATTTCGACATTTTTATGTTGTTTTCTACAACAAATTAAAACTGAAGTTTTTTCGGCAAAATTGTGCCATATGAGCCAGATGTTGGGAAAAATAATGGCGCAACTCTCAAAGCTCACAAAAAAAAAAGGGAAATTAAGACCAAAGATGGAGCCGGCCGCATGGGGCTATAAGGGTGGCCGAAGTAGAGGTCTTTAGGTTAAGTTTTTTACTCTTAAGTAGGTACTCATAAAATCAAAAACATGCAGTTTTTAGGTCTAAGACCTCTGTGTTATTCGCGATTTTTTTAGGTCACTTTGTGAACTTTGAGACTGAAATTGATTTTAACAAATATCAAAATATTGTTCTTTTTAAATATATTATAAATATGCTCATTATGCCCAGTATAATTAACAAAATTTGTCATAGGCCCAAAAAAAAAAAAAAATGATACGAAAGCGAATCCGCCTAGAAACACTTTCTCATTGGATTTAGCTACATATTTCCGTCTGTCAGTGTATTAATTTTTCCAAATATATACACCAGTGACTCCTAAAGACAAACCCGATTTGCATATGAAAGCTAAACAAAATCAACACTCATAAATTCATTTTCATTGAAGTAATGCAGTAGCCATTCCCAAACGATCCCAAATATATTTTTTAATTATTAGTAATTAGCGACTATGACGATATATTGTGAACCCGAACTGGTTGCCGAAATGTTCTAAACTTTATACGACCCCGGTTTCAAAAATATGTTCACTCTCTTTAAAATAGCATTTTCCAAAAGAATGTTGCATATGTACAGAAGAGTATATACTTAGCGCTTACCTTTGATATGAGTTTATTAATATTCTGCACTAGTTTGCTCTATTGTAGAAAATATTTAGTACATTTTATCCAAATCGACGGAAACTAATGGAACTCTATACACGTTGTCCTAATTGAGAAATAAACTGTTTTCATTTTGGTAGTCGTTAGTTTGAAAAATTCCTCAACTCAACACAAACATTTCTAATCTATCTTTTACAAATTAGTATTGTTTTCTTTTTAAAGGATAATTTTTATGAAGACAATAGAGGTGACATTTTGTGTAGGAAAAATAACATTTTTTAACGTATCTGAATAAAACCGACTTAACCTCTTTGTGTTGGTTGAATAACCGGTAGCAGTATTAAAAAAAATGTTTTTCATAACTATTCGAAACTCGAATTTCTGAAAAAGTAAATTTCTTGAATCGTGATTACTATAAAACAGTTTGTTCAACACAATCATTCTTAGGACATTTTCACATTTTCTCAAAAACCAATTACACGTAGCAAAAAATGTGACTAAACTGGTTGTTTGAAAATTTCGGACAAAAAAACAGTCAACTGGGCTTCAGTTTTGAATACTCTACATCCGTTACCAAATTTCAATTTTATTCACACACATTTTTCATTCCATTTTTTCTATCATTGGTTCAATCAAAGGTTTCCCTTCAATAGTTAGACTGACCGACATAATCAAAGTTCACTTTTCACATTGTATTCTGATTTTTAACATCTGGTAACTCAGCCCCAATTGTATTGTCACTAATTGTCTAACGGACATTTGCAAAATTAGTATTGGCTCTTAGGCGATTGGGTCAAGAACATTGCAGAAGTCGGTAATTTCGGTTATATCGGTCGAGTTCGTTAGTAATATATTTGGTGAAGACGTTAAAAAAAGAAGTAAAGTTAGCATAATCAAGGGAAAAATTACACAGCAAAAAGACAAATGGAGTGTGCCTCATTACTCTAGAACTCAAGTCATTTTCCTTTCCCTTCTATTGTTGACCATTTTCATTCTACACATAAATTGGTCTTCTTTCAAATAAATGTTAGTCGCCACATCCCATTTTTCGACCAAATTTTGTCGTAAAGCTGGCAAAATGATCCGACTCATTTTTCAGTCAATTCATTTTCCGTTTAGAATTGTTGTTAGTATTTTGTTCTCCCAACTCAGTTAACATTTGGAGAGATTTGATATAATTTTTTTAAGAAGATGTAGGAGGAGTAAAGACATAGGAGGAGTTACGAATATATGTATATCAGACAAAATTTGGAGAGTGCATTGTTTTGTGCAATGTAAATTTGTTGACTGAGATCATAACATGATAAAAGATAAATATAAGCAAATGGTCATGGAGCGGAGCAATGGATAAATACAGGGCGCTTCAAGTAAAGTAAGTCATGAGACATGGATACATATCGCACCTGTTCATCAAAAGTAACACAACTAAAAATTTACAAGTTTTCAGTAGAGGCAAAAAACTAATTCCGCCAATATAATGGAATTATTGTTAGAAACAAATATACCGTTGTAAAGGAAACTCAATAATATTTCAATAAAATAACAAAATTTATTTCTCTGCTTCCTTTTTGCGAAATTATTACGGATTTTTGATTTAATACAGCTTTCATAAAATTTTTTGATCTACATGTCAATATTATTTCAAGTTAAAGTATCACAAACCAAAATCAACAGCTATTGATAAACAGATTTTCAACATGAAATCAATCACAACTCGAATTAGTACACTTTTGCTGATTCATTTGAGTACCGTAACCCTTGAACACTTCAACACAACAACTTCAACTAGAATCAAAACAAACAATATGAGTACGCAAAGAAAGATATAACGGCATTTCTCTCATGAAATATTACAAATAGAATATCAAAAATTTTATAGTGGTTAGATATGGTAATCATACACTGTTTCCTTCAAAAAAGTGGAAAATAGAATTTTTTGAGTTGTGTTACTTTTGATGAACAGGTGTGATATTTGAACATCGTTTAATTAGCTTCCTATTTGGAGTGGCTAGTAGTATTGCTAATTAGGATTGCACTATTTATGTTTTTTTTGGTACATATTTTTGGTCAATGGGCATTTTTTAAATGTGTGTCACATGTTTCTCAACACTTTTTGGAGAAATATAAATTCTCTGGCCCTGTTTTGTTTAAATTTAAATGGTTTTTTAATTGTGGTTTTTTCGACAAGTATATTACGTAAATACTAGCAAATGTAACAAAATAACGAAAACCGTAATTTTAACTACAAGTTATGTCATGAAAATTATTAAAACGAAATTGAAGATTTTTCTCTCTTAAACTCTCTCTCTCTCTCTCTCTCTCTTAAACGCTTTTGTACAAATTCTTATTCATCGTATCACATTTGATGGCTTTTTTTTTGTTAATAATAATTTGAATTGGTTTTTATTTGTGTGAATTATCGTACACGTCTCTTGTGTTTCGTAAATTGAAACTATTCATTTATATCAGAATATATGAAAATGTATGAATGAATGAAATATGCAAAACTATTTGCTCGAAATACACGGTTCCTGAAGCAGAAGCATTTTGTCCTGTTTCGCTGATGTAACTACCTTTCGACTTGTTTTTGTGCCATTTGGTGTGTTTAAAAACGATTAATTTTTCAAATATTCAGATGTGGGCACAAAAATTAAGGACCTTTTAAGTATGTTCGTATAAGCATTTTTAAGTTTCAAAAAGATAACTGGAAAATTTTAATCCTTAGTTTTTAAATGTGTTAAATATACAGGGTGGGCCATAAGGGTGTTGGCGGTTTAAATATTCAATTAAAAAAAACTACGAAACATAAAAAAAATATATTTGTAATTTTAAAAAGTAGAAGCATGGGAATTTTTAAGATTAAGATTAAGATTTAAAAATAATGTTGTCCAAATGGCTTCCCTCGGCTGCTTGACACTCTTGGGACCGAAGTTGCAAATTTTGGAAAACTCGTTGAAAAGTTGTTCTCGGTATTTTGTTACTTTCCTGAATAATGTTCCTCTTCAATTGCTCTAAATTGGTCGGATTATTCTCGTAGACTACCGATTTGAGGTAGCCATATAGAAAATAGTCGCATGGAGAGAGATCGGGGCTACGTGGGGGCCATTCAATATTCCCCCTTTTCGAAAGGAGTTTTCCAGGAAAAACGTTTTTCATCAGCTCTTTGGATACCCTAGCCGTATGACATGTGACCCCATCCTGTTGAAACCACATCCTCGAGGTATTGCCTTGAAGTTCTTGCAAAGCTGGCACCAAAAAGTCTGCTAGCATGTTGCAATAATTGTTCGCTCTAACCGTCGTGAACTGAAACACGAACACGCTCCACAATGTCGGCTGATCTTGGAGAAACTGGGCGACCACGAACCGTAATTGGTACTGTTGAGCCGGTTGTTTCGAACATTCTGATCCATTTTCGTATCACATTGGCGCTTGAAACTTCACTTAAATCGTGTAAACCGTGTTCATGCCGATACAAACGTCGTGCAGTAATCACTGATTTATTGTTTTCGTAATACGCTCGGACACAAAATGCACGCTGCACTCCCGTGTACGGCTCCATGGCGACTAAATTTCCAGGAAGCGGCGCAGCGAACAACATATCCCCCGGCCACCCCGCGCCTCGCGTTACCGAGAAATTGAAGAATTAAATCGCCAACACTCATATGGGCCACCCTGTATATGGGAAATAATATTTGTAACAGAAAATTTTAACAAAATATCAAAAATTTTTTAGCAGAGTTTTTTTTTTTTAGAAGAAATTTAAAATTTTTCGAAAAATGCAAACATAATTCACACCTTAAAATGAATTTTTTTGTAACATTTCTATATTTTTCGTGAAGTTTTACTAAAAAATGTATCAAGCAAAAGTAAAATAATTTGAAATTTTTTGAAAAATATGAAATTGACATATTTTTAAATTTTACCATTTTTTCCAAAAAAAAAATTTTTAAAAAACATGTAATTAAAAACAAATTTGTAAATAAATTATTTCGAGAAATATGAAAAATGTTAACACGTATGCATTTGGATTAAGAGGGGAATTAATTTTGACGTTCAGTGATAATCAACAGCAAAAAAAACCTTTTGTGTAAACATATTTAAGATTGTCGCTCGGAAGACGCAATTTCTAAAGCTGAAGCGGTTCCTTGCACTGCCATGGTTTTAACAGGCCTTTAGATCCATTTTTAACACGTTTGATATGTTTGTAACTGAATTTTTACAAATAATCTAATGTAGGTACCCAAATTTTTAGTGTGTCCTATATAAGCATTTTATAAATTTCAAAAAGTTAATAAAAAAAATTTCCATTTCCATTTTTTTAGAGTATTTTTCGGTAAAATTTTTTGGAAAAATAGAAACGTAATCGCCAAATTTTCCTAAACTGTTTTGCTTTTATTTTCTCCAAGTTTATTAAAATTTACCACAGAAAACCAAAAGAATTGTTTTTGAAAAGTTTTAGGTGTTCGGAAAATATGAAATTGATATATTTTACATTTAAATATTTTTCCGAAAACTTTCAAAATATTTTGTTGCAAAATTTTTCTTTCTTTGAAAAAGATGAACTCATTAAAATGTTTTTGAAAAGAATAAAATCTTTTAAATAAATAAATTTGGCGTCAGGGGCAAGGGAACTCAGGCATCAGTTTCTTTGCATACTTGATTATATACCTAGTCCTGCCATATGTTCTGTTACACAATTTCCAGCGCTTATCGTTCAAAACTTCTTGCGGGAATAGAACCGTTAACTTTTTTTTCAGAACACATGCACTGATTAGTGAAGAATACTGGTCAGTTTGGTTTCAGTTTGCAATCTATTAACATGGAGTGGGGCGTTAAAGAGAATCGAGTCGGCGTAATAGCGTTGCATAAGTGCGGAAAGAGTGCTGGCCAAATTTTCGAGTTGCTAAAACCACTCGGAATATCAAGAATGTTCGTTTATCGTGCTATTGCTCGCTTCGGCGAATTGTCTGGAGTAGAAGACAGGCCAAAAAGTGGTCGCCCGCGCGTTGTGCGTACGAGTGCGGTAGTAAAGGCAGTGCGTGAACGAATTCGGAGAAATCCCCTTAGAAAGCAGAAAATCATGTCTAAGGAATTGGATATATCAACCAGATCCATGTCTAGGCTGATTCGGGATGATCTGCATATGAAAGCCTATCGTCGGTCCACGGGGCATCTTCTAACTCCTCAGCTAAAAAAATTAGGCTGGAAAGATGCAAGCGACTTTTGCAGTGGCACGCGGACAATGGCCATGAAAACATTCTGTTTACGGATGAGAAAATTTTTACCGTGGAAGAAGTTTTCAACAAACAAAATGACAAGATTTATGCCACTTCATCTAAGGAAGCGAAAAAAGTTGTTCCAAGAGTTCAACGTGGCCATCATCCCTCTTCCGTAATGGTTTGGTGGGGGGTCTCCCACCATGGTGTCACATCCCTCCATTTCTGTGAAAAGGGCGTAAAAACTGGTGCAAAGGTTTACCAAAAAATACCCTTTTTAATGGACGGAGATGGATCTTCCCACAGGACTCTGCTCCTGCGCACAAAACTAAAACCACGCGGGAGTGGCTCAGAGTCAATATTCCTGGCTTTATAGCAGCAGAAGATTGGCCTTGAGGAAGTCCAGATCTCAATCCACTGGATTATGCTTTGTGGTCAGAATTGGCGAATATGGCTTGCAAGACTCCCCACAGAAATTTGGGAAGCCTTAAAACAGCATTAACCAAAGCAGCGTCCTCGATCTCCATGGAAATCGTACGTGCGGCTATAGCCCAAATGGCCACACCGTTTGAAAGCTTGTGTTAAAGCAAAAGGCGGCCATTTCGAGTGAATACAATTTTTTTTAGTAACCAATATTGTCTTCTAATAAATGAAATAAATGTGAATACAATATGAATATTGGTTTTTTTTTTGTTATCGCGTTTTATATTTGTAACAGAACATATGGCAGGACTATGTAATCCCATTTCAATGAGAATTTTTCTACAACCGCAAATTTAAAATAGCCTTTTCGTATTTGTGTGGTCAATGCTGATTTTACATTTCCCTCTCTATGGCACAACTGAAGGATAAACTCTTTGAGAGCTAGGGAATTCTTGTGTCAGTTTGTATATATTTCACGTATATGTTGACATTCCAATGGCGAAAATTCCAAAAAAAAGACTGTTTGAAATAGCCTTTTTGCGATTTTTAAGTCGCGGGAGCTTTTAAAATCTTTCCATGTCTGTGAAGCCCTAGGATGAAGCTTTTGAGATGAATAAGTAAGAGAATTCTGCTGAGAGTTTTTTTTATATATTTTGAATATATTTTCCCATTCTATTGAAAATATTTCCTCCAACATGGAGGTGATAGAGAGTTCTGGATTTTCTACAATCAGCCCTTTGGCTACACATTTTGAACATGTTCCCATTCGTATGAAAATATTTCTGCAACCACAGAAACAATTTAAATAAAAGACTTTGCATTTACTAAATCTTTATTTCTTTTAAAATCCATCGTTTGATTGTGTAGCCATAGAATAAGCCGTTTGAAATTAAGGTGCAATTGAATTCAGGCGTATGGATATGCAATTGAAGGACACCAGAAATAGTGTGACTATTCGGAATATTTTTTATGTTTTTCCCAATTATTGAGATTGATTTCTTGTAAATCGGTAAATCGTGGTGGTTACTAATTTTTTGTTTTCAAATTTTGTAAGGCGACTAGCCGTAATACGCAGCCAAAAGCGTAAGTTATTGCTGCTCAAGTTGAAAGTTAGGGAAGAATGACAAATTTCGCAAAATCGATTAACAAGTATGACAAAATTTAATGAAGATAAAATGTGATTCTAAGAATATATAGGCTACACTATCCATGGTTAATTGGTCGTTTTTTCAAATTTTGCCAAGCAGTGCAGTCTACATGTTAGGAATTACAGGAAAAATATGAATTTCAGAAAATGGTTGAAGTTGCTTTGAAGGCACCAGAAGGTGTGTAGCAGCGTTGTCCATTCTCATTCCCAGACGTGTGCCAAATTTTGATTCAATGGAGCTAACATAAGTAGACATTTGTATGAGAGGTACCGAAAGGACCATAGTTAGTTGGTCGATTTTATTCTGGTTATAAAACAATGCATTGGAAATATTTAGATTACTGTAGGCTACCAGTTCGAAATTGACTGAAACTCGGAAAATCAACCAGGTTTATCAACACTTGAATTGTGTTAAATTTGATTGAACCCGGTGCAATCATTATCTGTTTGTAAACCCCCACCATAGTTTAGCAAAATATTAGGCTATGCGAAATTTGCCGAAGTTTCACAAAGAATTAAGATATTTCTCATATCTGCTGGCTCTGATTAAAGTATACTTGGTATAAGTATAATTTTTCATTCTGGGTGTTACGTTTTTCCGTATCAAATGATACATTCCATACAAGAGATGAACCCGTCTATAGAAAATTATGGGTTTTTATATATATTTTTATCGAGGACCGCCTGTGATTAATCGCATCGACTCTATGCGGGAAAGCTTCACACGCTGCACGAATGTGGCGTGACGGAATTCTGTTTCATTTTTGACGAAGCATAATCTTTGAGGCGTCATAATTTTTAGTTAATACTTTAGCCTTCAGAATGGATCATTTGGAAACATCTATTGGGGTTAGGTCCGGGAAATATGGTGGCCATTGTTATAAAATAATTAAGCTGGGAATATTTCTTGTAGAAAAAGTTGAGTTTTGTAGAAAAGTTCAATGGTTTCATTTAAATCTTTTTTTCCACTTTTTGTATGATGTAGGGTTGCAATCGCTGTTCATATTTTAGTATGCAGCAAATGCTACGAGCAGACACATCGAAATTTTTGGCCAACTGAACTGCGCTTGGTCTTTGATTACATTGAATTTTGATGTGCATTTTTCGAATCAATTCTGACGGTATTGCCGTTTTCGGATGTCCATTTCCACAGTGAGTTTTATGCCACCAGAATCATCGTAGGGTGGTGTAATGGTCCGATACACAAACCTTTTGTTCACACGCAAATGTCGTTATTCATTTCCAATGACTGGTTATGATTTTCCGGCTAAATATGAAGCAGT
This sequence comes from Philornis downsi, assembly GCA_019455685.1. Classification (NCBI taxonomy): domain Eukaryota; kingdom Metazoa; phylum Arthropoda; class Insecta; order Diptera; family Muscidae; genus Philornis; species Philornis downsi. The sequence continues at coordinate 10,774 of JAHXMU010036808.1, forward strand.
GACATTGTTGCGTTTGAATTCTATTTCGGTATATTTTTCTAACTGCGACGTTTGCTTTTGTAGGCCTGTAAACCGCGTGACAGACTGACTCTGGTGAAAAAATGAGGGCGCTGTCATGAAACATTTGCTTACAATAGCAACGCAAATTTGATAAAACTTTGAGTGCTTACCACCGTATGAGTTGATATATAAGTCAAACTTTTGAAGCCTGCCCAACTGAGTGTGTGTTTACTTGCTTTTATTTCTATTTGGCAAAAGAAGTCAACCAATTTAGATTATAGAACAGTGGAAAAATATGTTTTATAATTCGACTGAATCTTAATTCTCATTTCGCTAGAAGGTACAGATAAAGTAATTTATACAACAGAAATATTATTCTTCTCCTAAGCAATACAATAGAAATATTTTCCTTCTCCTTTAATAACTTTTCAATTTACTGATTTAGTTCTACTACCGGAACTTTCAGCCGGAAGCATAAAACGAAACAAATGAGAAGCGAAACCAGATGGGAAAGGGAAACAAAAATTTACTAAGTGAAAAATAAAACGATTACAGTAAAATTAACACTTTTATTGGCCCGTTAAACTTGTACTGTTCCTGCCAGCACCAGGTCAAACCATTCAGTCGCAGTAAAGACAGACATCAACTCACTCTTGGATGCCATTCAAATAAATGCTCGCTTTTGGGGTGTGTTACAGCAGTCTAAGGACTAACTGCGACCGGATACACCAAGCTCGATGTGGTAGTTTGCCCTTTCTTTATCTTTCGACGGTAGCAACTTGTCACAGGTGAAGTCTACTTGTTGTTGATAAATGCTGCTTTTGGGTTTATGGTCTATGACAGACAACAATTTCCACCCGTCAAAGTCAGCTCAAAAAACAGATGAACACAAAAACTTCAGAAAGAACAAACCAACCAGAATACCCCAAAGGTTTTAGGATGAAACTTTTGGAGTAGAAAAGGGTAGTTGCAAACAATAACATAAAATGGTTTTCCTAGAAAAAATTCGTCGGTATTAACACAGATATCTACAGTTGTTTAAACATTAACAACACATACATATATAAGGGTATAAAAAGTTTATGTTGGTTAAATTGAGTTTGGTTCATTTAAAAGTCATGAATGAGTAGTTTGATTTTTGTTTCGTTTCTTGTGATACCCTTCAACATATGTTTGTCATAATTTCTGTTGTAAGAACTAAAACTCAGCTGAGATCTCATAAAGTATGTATATATTGTGGATGGCCATAAAAAAATCTTTGTCAGTTTAATCATATCCATATTTTAAATTCTTTGACAATTTAGATCCATGAAAATACTGTTGCTTCCTGAATACTTGAGATATAAGGCTGAGACAGGGAATGTGAATATTTGTTAGCCATAGGCAATTTATGTAAGTTCGAAATTAGACAAACTCGGTTTAGTGGGAAAATACTTGACCATACAACGGCTGCTTCCGCTTCTAGAAAAATTAACACTTTTCTGTTTCCTTTTTTCAAATTCAACATATATTCGTTTATTAAATTCAATATATGGTGGTAGTTGTTACTGATAGACGTTACATAGTATAGACAAGTGCCGAAAGCTTGATTAAGGCCGTAGATGATGTACAGATTCATTGCAATATAAGTAGTCTTAACTTAAATGCCCTCTTTCTCTACATAGTATAATGTCTTCGCAACGAAATATAATAGGGTTAACCTTTTTTTCGGTTTCTAAAGACAATTTAAATTTAAATAAAAAACACATAAAGCTATGATTTCGATGAAACTTTTATTTCATTACTAGCTGACCCGGCAAACGTTGTTTTGCCTTCAAAGATTCAATGTTAATGTGGTAAAAAAAATTAATTGCAAAAATCTCATCTCCAACGCCATCTATCACTTCAAATAAAACCTTTTTAACCTTCCGGAATACTCTACCAATAATTTAAGACCAAAATGAGCCAAATCGGTCCAACCGTTCTCGAGCTTTAGCGAGACTAACGCACAGCAATTGATTTTTATATATATAGATAACACTTGGACCTTGTCGTTATGTACGAAATACAACATAATTTAAAAGACCGCCTCTGGATTGGTTGCAGCAGTGGATCCTTTTGAGGCTCCCCCAGCGTCATTTTCATATTTATTTTTTTTTATCAATCACTTTTTCCTGATGCAATGCCTTTTCCACAATCATGTTTTGGCTCTCTCGAAAGTTTTGTTCGATTAAAAGACTTCATTTGAGGTCAACGACATAGAAACGTACATGAATAGAGGTAAAGCCTGCAAAATCTACCAAAAGTTTAAAAGAAAAAAATATGTAGGCACAATTTCTAACAAAGAGTAATGACACCTTATAAATCATCAACTATATAACAACATCAACATCGATGTGATCAAGCGGATAAAAACGCAACATCGGGTTAGCTTGGTCATGTTATTCAGGTGGACCCGAAACATTCCAGCACGAAAAGACTTGTGAAATCAAAACTCAATTAACAGAATCAGTTTTTTAAAGTGAGTGAAGACTTGGAATATTTCCACCATGTACTTAGGTAAATAAGCAAAGATTATTGAAAAATATGGGGTTATCCATTTTATAGTTTGAAAACCGCCTATCTGGCAAGGCTGGCAGCTGTTAATTGATTATCATCTAAAGTGTTATTTATTTGGCGAGATGTTTGCCAATTACGAATATTGATCATTTAATAACCGAAGAACGCGTAAAAATAGTTAAAACTTACTGTAAAAGTGATGATTCAAACGAGGACTTTCAATTGAACAAAACTTTCTTCAGCGATGAAGCTCATTTTTCACTCGGTGGCTACGTCTTCATACGCAAATACTGTTTATTCCGCCACTTTTAAAAAGAAAATGGACTGAGAAGGTTACTTCCCGTATGTTTTAATAATCAACATACATATATGTATTACTTCTATCGTAGTTAACGAAAAAACGGCGGAAAGTTTAATCTATTTATTCAGAATTGTAATTTTAAGCCTTAAGGCCGATTTGATTAAATTACAATATTACAACGTATCTCCTCCATAAGTCAATAACAAATGCATTATACAACTTTACAATACTAATGTTATAAACAAGTTGATGTATCCTTATACCAGAAAAATATGATTTACAATATGACGATCTACTTCACTTATTAGGATTTTTCACTATATTTGTTTTCCGTCCTAAAATACGTAATTATAACATTAATTGGAATTTAGAGCTACTCCATACATAAAAATTTAGTTTAGTAAAATATCAAAGAACCCTGTTTTTCACAGGTGGGTTTACCTCCTGTCTTGTTCACTGCGGCGATATCAAGATTTGTAGTATTTGTAGTATTAGATAGCATTTGAGACATCCATAATATTACAGGATATTACGTTCTATTAATATTAAAATATTAATAGAGCATATGAGTTGTCTTAAGTGGCTTTTAATTAAGGAATAAATAATGAAATTGTTGAAAAAATGCTGGAAATGCCGATTTTTGCAGAGGTGAGTCCAGTTCTTCTATTGGCGAGCTTTTTCACGTGAGGCGATTTCGCCCACGTTCAACACCTGCAGTCCATAACGTCCCAACTTTATACTAGATAAGCTGACATCAAAATCATGTTCTTGCAGCTACAATTGGTATTTTTTTTTATTATTTCTCCGCTGGCCTCCTCAAATTTGACATGGTTTTCTAAAAAAGTATATGCATTCAGATAGTCCTTATGATGCGTATGAGACGTGTTTGAAAGAAAAATGTTTTGTGACGCACCCACTTATCTAGGGTTTGGGGTAAAACTTTCCCGACTCTCCATCTATCCCATCTATCTATTAAATACAGCCTTAATTAATGAATAAATGGTCAAAATGTTGGAAAAATTCTGAAAAAGCATAATTTTTCTCCAGTTGGATTTACGAGCACATAGCTGTATGAGTTTTTTTTAAAGATTTTTCTTGCTGAAAACAATTTTCTCTCTTGTCTTACATGCAATCTATGGAGTTGGGCATGACGTACCAACTCATCGCCAAATAAGTGAGCTAGTCGAAAACGCTTTCTTATTGTACACGCTAAGTCGACTCACTCCAATTTTCCAGTGAAAGTGGGTATTTTTTCCACATTTTTTTATAATCATGCCCACAATTAAGGTGGTCTGTTAAAGAATAATATGAATCCTTTCAGGATTTATTCATCAGCGCTGTATATTGCTGTTAATTGGTGAATACATAGTAAAATATTTGAAAAAGTTCTTTCTGGATGTTCAGTTCTGGAGTTAGGAGTCTGGAGTTGGCTTTAGTATTTTGTAATGGTCCAATTCACATTTGGGTTCGTGTCTTACCCAAATCACTAATTCCCTTAAAGGAAAAAATTAAAGACTTCCAAAAAAAAAACAAAAACTAAGAAATAAAAAGGAAACTATTGAAATTAGTTGAATCTAATATTTAACCCCATTTTAGTTAACATATAATCACCTAATACCAAGTGAGACTTATTAATCAATATTTCTGAGGATTCTCCGGGTATATTGACGAGAATTCAAGTCTCAAAACCCTCCCGTACCAATTTCCCTTTTGACCTAAGATAATGGGACCCTTTCCATCTAAATCACGCCGTCTAGTTTACATTAGGAAAACGCTAGAAACTTAAATTCACACAGCCATAACACAATATTCAGTTTATTTAATAAAAAAAAGAAGAAAAATAAACAACAGACATTCATGAAATGAAGAAAAATTCTCAATTTAAATTTTATAAAGACACAAATTCTTTGAATTAATCCAACATTGATTTGGGTTATTAAGAAAACAAAATAATAATCTTTCATCAACATTCTCATTCATGCGGTTCTGTTTATAGCAGAATTTTTAACATTTCTCTTTAGAAATGTTACGGATTTTGAAATCCAACACTCGTCAACTTATCGTCGAGATACCGCCGGAAATGTGATAAAAAGTGGTCGAAACCTACCTCAAAAGGATCCACTACTGCAACCAATCCAAAGGTGGTTATTTGAATGACATTGTACAGGGTGGCGCAATAGAACGTGCATATTTCAAAAATAGATTACAAAATAAATAAAATAAAAGTATGGTTAAAATAAATCTAAGGTATTGTAGAGTAATAAATGGAGTTTATTTTTTTAAAAATAACATCATCTAAATGGTGACCCTCTCCACTCCTCCAACCGCAAAACGAAAATTATTGAAAACTTTCTTCAGTAATACTGGTGTAATGGCTGTCATTTCACCACGGATATTCTCCTTGAGCTGAACGATGTTTCTTGGGTTATTACTGTAGACTTTGTGTTTGAGGTATCCCCACAAAAAAAGTCAAGAGGCGCCTAGTCTGGACTACGTGGGGGCCATGGGATACCACCTCTTTTCGAAATCAGTCTGCCAGGGAACATCTGCTTCACCACCGCCATGGAGTCATTTGATGTGTGACATGTAGCTCCATCTTGTTGGAACCAAGTTCTGGAATTCACTATTCTTGAACTTTCAATTTCTGGAGCCAAAAATCCGTCCAACATCTCAACATAGCGTTCCGTATTAACCGTGACGTTTTGGCCCAGCGCATTTTCGAAGAAAAAAGGACCAATTATTCCTCTGCCAGAGATTGCTGCCCATACTGTCACTTTAGGACTATGCAATGGTTTCTGATGCTTGATTTTGGGGTTTTTACTGTTCCAGTAACGACAATTTTGACGGTTTACGAACCCATTCATAAGGAAATGAGCCTCGTCAGAGAAAAGGATATTGTCAAAATTGGAAAATCGATGAAGCATTTCATTAGCAAATGCGGGCCTTGCTATGAAGTCAGACTCTTTCAATTCTTGTGTTAATTGCAGCTTATATGGATGCAGTTTAAGATCCAAAGTTAAAATTCGTTGCAAACTTCGTCGCGATAATTGTAAGACAAACGATCTCTTGCGAGTCGACATTTGTGGATTTCCTCGTACTCTCTCAACATTGTCTTCGGTCCTAGATGTTCTTCGGCGACCATTTGCTTGTGGTTTATATGTTGAACCGGTCTCTTCAAAACGCTTTACCCATATTTTAATTAAATTAGCACTCGGAGCTTCACTAATTCGCCGTAGTCCATATTCAGCACAATATAGTCGCCTAGTAGCAATATATGAACGAGAGTTCTCGTAAAATGCGCGCACGCAAAATGCGCTACGCTTCCCGTCGAAGTGATTCATAGCGACTAAAACTCCATGAGCCCGCCAACCCAACGATGTAGGCGCCCCCCGCCCGCGCCTTTTCTACCCCGCAAAAAAAAAGATGATGCAATATGCACGTTCTATTGCGCCACCCTGTATTTCGTATATAATGGCAAGGCCCAAGGCCTATAAAGAAATGAAAGTTTCAAGGTTTTATTCAACTCTACTTTTGGAACCGAAAAATTGATAACACGGTGCCTTTCCTTATTGTTGGAAGTACTTCAATTGGGAAGAACACCCGATTTACAAAATTTTTTGTGGTTAAAAAATTTTAAAATTGTATTCCAGTGGATGCCTTATAGAAAATAATATATTATGCATACGAAGTGAACAGTTTCCTTTCCTTCATTAATCTTACAACAAACCGCTATATCCTCCACGGTACTATGAACCGCCGATTATTGTCATTGCTGTATAAGCTTCGGCCTGGCCGAGCTTTTGTTCGTCCTATTATTTTCAGAAAACCGGTTTTCCAGTTTGTGCGAATTTGGGTAATGAGGTTATATTATTTTTCGGTTTATCCCAATCGATTTCTCTGTTCTCTGTACTTTCCTTTGCGTATGAAAAAATTTTGTAGAAATCAATTAATAGTTGTTTAAGCATATTATTTAAACAAATAATGTGGCTCTTGGCCAAAATGTTCATCATTTAATGTAATAAATTGGAATCTTAAGTGAACATTTTTATTTTCTACGACAGCATCCTACGACAACAGGAATTATTCTGCTTGTGGATGACTATTAGAATAATTGTAAAACCATTCCATTGGACTTATTCACGTCTTATCTTAACACCGTCTGAGCGCATTTAATTAATGTGGTTCCATCGTATACAAAAGCAACAATTATTGCCTGTTTGTTCCCGTCTAAATTTGAATTTAGAAATTTAATTTTCTTTTAATTGATTTAACAAAAGGAATGTGCAACGTCATGCCAAAGGTACGGAAATCCCCGCCAAAGATTACAAATAAACTGACGTAATTTTCTACTTTATCACCGGAGCAACAGACAGTTGAATAAGCAATAAGAACCTGAAATTCATTTCGCATTCAAGACAAAGTTTCGTTACATCCACCTTTTCGCTATTTTTAATTAAAATCGATTTGCAGCTGTCGTGCTAGGAAGTCAGACAAAAGGAGGGGATTTTAATTCTTCGAATATTAACACAGTGTTTAGCATTTGTTTTAAATTAAATTCGAGCATACAACCAAATGAAATTGGCATGAACTAAAGATTAAGTAGGAATTAATCTACTGGATGGGGCCTAGCAGAATTTCTTTCTTTTCTTAATGAAAATTTAAATGAAGTTTAAAATCGAAAACGATTTAATGAAATGACAATATATCACGCTCAAATTGACTGAAGTTAGAACACCAATGAAGGCGGTAAAATTGGAGCCTAAATAACTTATCAGAAGGCCAATTGGTTTGGTGAGCTATTAATATAAGCTTAAACCCATCCATAAAAATTACAGGAAATTTAAAATGCTGTGAAGTGAGATAAAGATTATGATTTTTTTTTTTTTTATTAAGTAAGTCATTTAGCTAAAGATTCGAAATCAAATTAATAAGCTTATATTGATTGATTGCCAGCTTATATGGTAACTACGTCGCATATAGAAAAGAATTCAAAGAAATTCACATTTTTATACTCCCTCCCAAATTAGCCACACCAATTTTAAATAGCGTTTCAAAAGTGTGCTCCTTCCAATGGGGCTGTGGTCGCGCTATTATGCGTCGTTGTTTAAATTTATTGCAGTAGACTTTTCATTGTGGAATGTTTTGGTCCATCTTTGCAATGTGACCCATGCAATACAACTGCTGTATATTTATTTCGATATAGAGTTCGTGTGACCCGTGATTTGTATAGCGCCGATACTTTACGATAAAGCCCAAACAGATTTCCGATAGATGAAATGTTGTGACTTCCTTTACGCCCAGTTTTGCTGACTTCTTTTCAATGACTGAGGAGGCTGTAGTTACCTTCCGAAGTTTCCAGCCAATGATGTCCTCATCATTAGCGTATGTATATAACATACGGTTTTTAATAAAGAAGTTGTTAATCATGTTTACTGGAACTTCTCATAATCATAATCACTCCAATCGAGAATGAGCTGTATTCAAACAATAATCTTTTTACAACTGGTAGGCCGACATCATTAGCCTTTTTGACGCCTAAGCCGAAAGAGATGAAATCAAGAATTGACGTTGACATTGTTATTGTTTGCCAACTTTCACGCGACCTTCCAAAAAAAAGTATAACTTTGTTAGTCGAAACAAAAAAACTTGGTTTGGTCCTCCTGCATAACCAGATGCTTACTGCTGACTCTTGCTCTTCTTTGAAAAGGCTAATGACATCTATATCATCGTGTACCGAAGTAGAATAAAGTATTTGTTAAGCTACCAAACGTGTCTATCTCCATTTTCCTTAATTTGTTGAAGAGCTTGATACTTCATGTCGGTTGAAGACTTCACGTCGGTCAGTGTCATTCTTCATGAATACCGAACACAGACAGGGCTTTATAAAAATTTCGCCGTATCGGAATGTAGAAGAAAGCTTTACAGTGAACGAAGAGAGATATCGACCTGTTTTTCTTGGGTATTCTTCAATATTTGTCTTGGTTACCTTTCTTAATGCAGGGCATGCGGTTGAGCCAAATCGTGGTTGAAAGTTGAATCTTGTTCATTATCAGTTCATCGTTACCGGTCTGCTGGCAGCCTAGGATTGTAGTTCTTAAGCCACAATCTATGTCATAGTTGACAGTTCCGCTTTTTCTTCATTTGTGATGCTATCCGGGGCGGGCAACTTACAGAAGTGTTCTTTATTTGCGAATTAGTTTTTATCGTCGTGATCATGGGAAGGGAAATCTGTACCATAACCAAAGCGAAACAAATTTCTTTGCATCCCATAAAAGAGATATGGAAGAGCATTCTATTGTACGGCAGGAAACTTTAAATGTGCGCTATAGTGTAGTGTATAGTGGAACATCAGTATTAAGGGCTTAGAATGGTAGCAATTGGAAAAAGTTCTTGGTTAGGTCTTGGCTATCTCTGGGACATGCACCTTTGAAAATTATGGCTCTCTTTGCATTCGGTTGGAAACGTTTTTCATTCTACTAAACCTCTTGCGCTCGTTAACCTAAGCCAGATGGCGATTCGAATTTATATTAGCACTACGGATCACACATATGTCTATGAAAATAGAAGTATGCCTTCCGTCTATTACTATGATATCAATTTGGTTACTTCTCTTATGATCAGGAAATAACCAAGTTTATTTTATATACTTTGCGCTGGAATCTGTCCCCACTTAACACCATGTTCCTCGCCGCGGCGAAATTAAATGACCTCTTTTATTGATAGGTGTTGTTAGCAGACTAAACTTATCCACAGTTGGGCTAATAGAGAAGAAAAGTTTTCCTAAATAAATTAAATATCGTGGCAGATCTCGTTTTGAAACTTGGCACAGCCTAACATTTTGCCAGGTCTTTGTCGGAGATTGTAAATGGTTTATATGACCCTACCTTTTCTGATGCCTCTGATACCAAATTGGTAGATTTTATCAAAATCAAATATTTTTTCTATAATTCCTAATTCATAGACTGCAGCGACATGAGTTTTTGTCCACTGTTTTTTTTTTATCAATAATCTTTAACAAAATTTAATAAAATCGATCGTTTAACCATGCATGTACGAGGTGTGATAAAAAAAAAAACGTTTTTTTGCAAATTTCGTGAATTACTTGTTTGATTTTCGCATTTTTTTTCTGTTGGTACACATGTCTATTATACATGTTGACAATATCAGCCATTTTGGATTGTTAGTTTGTTTTTGACATATAAAAAGGTTAGTCGTGTTTTGGTATAATCTTCGATTTTTTACTATTCGAAAAAATGGATCAAAGAAACTGTATTAAGTTTTGTGTAAAAAAAAATTAAATTAAAAGTGCAAGGACATTTGAAATGTTGACTGTGGCGTTATGCGCGTCTACTATGAGCAGAACACAAGTTCAGTTGTAGTATAACCGGTTTAAGGGAGGCCGAGAAGATGTCAATGACGATGCTCGTCCTGGTCGCCCGAGCACGTTAACAACCGATGAACACATTGAAGCAGTGAAGCAAATGATTTTGGATAATCGTCGAATTACTATTAGAGAAGTTACTGATGATGTTGCCATACGAGTATCGTTCGGCTCATGCCAAGTAATTTTTACGGATGTTTTAGGCATGAAACGTGCGGCAGCGAAGATTGTTCCAAAATTGCCAAATTTTGAGCAAAAACAACGTTGCATGGATATCGCTCATGATCTGAACGTAGTCAACGACGATCCAGATTTCCTCAAAAAGGGCATAGCTGCTGACGAATCATGGGTGTATGGCTATGACATTGAAACCAAGGCTCAATCATGCCAATGGAAGCGTCCAAGACCGAAAAAAGCACGTCAAGTTCAGTCAAATGTGAAGGTTTTGCTCACTGTTTTCTTCGATTGCAATGGCGTGGTGCATCATGAATTCTTGTCACAAAGTTGTACGGTCAACAAGGAATAAATACTACATTGAAGTTATGCGCCGTTTGTGCGAAGCAATTCGTCAGAAACGCACAGAATTGTGGAAAACCCAATCATGGATTTTGCACCATGATAACGCACCACCTCACACATCGATGCTTGTGCGTGAGTTTTTGGCCAAAAACAAAACCGCAATCATGCCTCAACCACCGTATTCACTGGACTTGGCCCCCGCTGATTTCTTCCTCTTCCTAAAACTGAAGACACCGATGAAAGGAAAGCGTTTTGCTACGGTTGAGCAGATACAAGAAAAATCGAAACAGGAGCTGTTGGCGATACCAAAAAGCGCGTTTTCGAAGTGTTTCGAGGTTGGAAAAAACGCTGGCAAAGTGTATTATATCTGAGGGGGATTACTTTGAAGGGGACAAGATAGTTATTGATGAATGAATAAATACTTTGTGGAAAAAATTTAAAATAACGGTTATTTTTGATCACACCTCGTATTTCTCATACAAATGATCGGTTTAGCGCAAATATTCTTTCATTCGGCTGTACTAAAATCGGTCAAGTTTGAGTCAGGATATGTTAAGGTAGTATCTAAGAATAAAAATGCATCGTCTATAGAATATATTTATGTTTCCATCTCCTTTTTTTCCGTCGTCGTGACTACTAAATTTCGCCATGTTGCTTATTATGGCTATTATAGATAAAACCGACGAGAGGCGGGGTACTTAAGACTCTTGCCCACTACAAATTCGCATCCAAATTTATACTTTTCTGCTTTATAGGTTTAGGTTTAGGTGTCGCAGTTTTTGCGCCGAGTGCATTCTTGTCCTCCTCTTCGCTTCTCTTGAATGTGATACCAGCTTTATATTTAACAACGATGTCCGCCAATTGGATGGAGATAGTATTTCTATAAAGTGACCAGACTTTCCATTTGCTTATCCATAAATCATGGTCGTTATAAAGCTGTTGTTGCGTTGTCGGCGTTGTCCTCAATTGAGCGTTGAATTTCGATAATAGCTGTCAATTATGTACCTAAAACCCTTTCGAGCTAGCATATATAGGTACTTAACTAGACACCTACTTAATTTAGCTACTACGTCACAGATGCTGGATTTCATATTATGATAAATGTAAATATTTTATTAAATACCAACAATTAATTACACTGGCCAACAAGGTTTTAGACTGGAGCAACTAAATAAATATCTAAATATCTTTCCTAGGATAATTTGGTGGGCTAAATTCGAATTTGTAATTGGTTTTTCTCTCTCACATCAGGTTTTCGAGATACAAAAAAAAATGTTTTTATTCGTTTTTTACATAAAAAAAAATTACGCCGCATATTGAAAAGAATTCAAAGAAATACACTTTTTTATACTCCCTCTCAAATTGGCCACACCAATTTTAAATAACGTTTCAGAAGTCTGCTCCTTCCAATGAAGCTTTCGCCGCGCTATTCTGCGTCATTGTTTAAATTCATTGCCGTAGACTTTTCATTCTGAAATGTTTTGGTCCATCTTCGACCCATGCAATACAACTGCTGTACTCATATTTTGATAAAATCTATGTCGATATACAGTTCGTGTGGCCCGTGATTTGTATGGCGCCGATATTTTACGATGTTGTGACTTTCTTTACGCCCAGTTTTGCCGACTTCTTTTTAATGATTGAGGAGGCTGTAGTTACCTTCCGCGATTTCCAGATGCAAAAAAAATGTTTTTATTCGTTTTTTACGTAAAAAAATCATCAGTTTATTTTAAAATCAATGAATTTTTAAAGGTGAATGGCATTATTTGAACGTCGTTTGTATTTTATTGGTTCGTTTTCACATATTACAGTCCAGCAATAGTCTTCTAGCAAGCTTTTGTCCCAAAATCCTTGATGATTCTTTTCAATTTTCATTAAATCTTGGTGAGCACGCTACCCTTGTTCGTCCCTCACCGCACCTATGTTTTGTGGAAAAATGTCTAAATGCGAATGAAGAGAATCATTTTGAGTGACATTCGTGCATCTAATTCGTGGTAATTTTTCAATAATTCAGCAATAATTTATCCGTAGTTTTCACTCTTATTGTGCCCTAGAAAATTTTCTAGACAGATATCCAGGCTAAATATGCTTTCTGCCATAAATATTGTGAAAAATTGTCATCATTCAATAACTTCCTGATCTGAGGACTAATAAATATGTTTTCTTTGATTTTAACATATTAAATTTTAGCAAAAATCGCTAACAAATATTTAAACGTTGCACCATATTTATCCAGACCCTTGACAAAGTTCTTAAAAATGCCCAATTTTATGTGCAGCGGCGGAAGAAGAACGTCATTTGGATCGATAATTAATAGTTTGTTTGAAATGTTTTGTTTTCCTGGTGAAAACTCAGTTGCTTTTGGCCACTCTGTTCTGACGTAATGATGACATGTAGCGCTACTATTCCATGGACAAAGGAAACAACATTTTGTCAAACCTCCTTGCTGCATACCAGTCAACAAACCAATGACCTGAAACAATTTAGTTTACAGTTATTTACGATGGTCTATATTTTATATCGATTTAAAATTTAAATCACACACCTTAAGGTCACCACAGATATTCCCTTTATTATCGTTGTATTTGAGTAATGTCAAAATTTCAGTCATTGATTCGTAATTTTCCTTTGTGTTAACGGCATGAGTATTTGGTATGGATGGGTTTTTATTCCCATTATGCAAAAAAAGAGCCGAAGAATCTTTAAACTGTACTTAGAGCTACCAATAAATAATCTCCATTCAGTTTTGTCATGGATGGTTTATTTTTTTTTAAATAAACCATCACCATCAGTATGATTAATTTTAAAATATGCAGCCAAGTCCAAGCTTCTATCTCTATAGATTGCTACTTTTATTTCAACTGCAAGATGTTCGAAATTGAATCGAAATAGATCTTCTTTTCATTTGACCACTTGTATAAAACGGTTTTACAACTATTGCAAAACATTGTCGGTGTCCACGGCTTGTTCAAGTTTCTGACAGCAAAACCAAAATAATGTAAACATGCATATTTCAGTGATTCTTATATTGCATGTCTTTTTTTTCCAACCAAATATTTACTACACACAAAGCAAAAATAGCTTGAATAATCAGTAGTACACGATCTTCCTGACGTGCTTAAACGCCACTATTATGAAGATCTAGAATGAATGTGGGCTTCTGTTAAATTAATAATAGTGAAATTGTAGTGCCAGTATTGACTGTTTTACAGTATTGACAGCATGCGATAAAAAATTAACAAGACGTGATACTCCAATTTTTGTGCTAGATTCTAATTTAGCGCACCCAGATTAATTAAAAAATATGCTTCGTTTCTGCAGTCCATTTTTTTTTCCAAATTTGTCGACCAGTGTTATCATTCTTTGAGTAATACATAAAACTGCATAAATAGTCGCAAATATTGAGTTTCTATTAAGATGCGATTAAAAAAAATCTATTATTTTTCCAATAGATGGATCTTGCGTTGTACAAGTGCGATCTGGTAACGCTAGATGGCGTTAAAAAGATAAAATTTCGTATTCGAAAAACTACTCCGACAGTTTTGTAATTCCTTGATTAAGTATTGCTTGAGTTGGAGACAAAGATGGACACCAGCAAAGAAGAAATATTTTAGCGATTTTTTAAACGGCTAACGGCTAAAAGGACAGCTAGGCGGCTAAATATCTGAATAGTGTTTATGGTCTTAATACTGTAATAGTGAAACATGTGAAATTTTGGTTTCATCGATGAAATAATGACAATAATGAAAATGAAAAAATGAATGAATAATGAAAAAAAAAAAAAAATAATGAAATGCGACCATTATGTTAGCACTGTTTCGTTTCTGCAGCAGGTTAATGGATCGAATTTCCATCTGGACATTGCCGTTAAATTGAAATAAAATCGGGCCATTTTTGATTTGCATCAAGAAATTTGTGAAAATTAACTGGCGCAGATTTTGCCAACAAGGAGAGAGAGAGAGAGAGAGAGAAAGAGAGCGAGAGAGAGAGTGACCGAGAGAGAGAGAGAGAGCAAAGTGACAACAAGTTATCGAACAAAATGTCTCATATTTGACCTAAATCGGATCTTTCTAAATATGCCATATAAAGCTTCCACTGCCATATAAAAATAATGGATACACCTATAAAAATCACTTTTGAAGTATATGGTGACTGATGATGAAAATTGGATTGCTGACGACAACGTCAAGGGAAAATGATCGTGGTCGGCGCAAAGGCTGGCCACAATAAAATTGGCGCTCAGGAAGGTTTTGCTGTATGCTTTATGGGACTTGCAGGGAATCATGTACAGGGTGGGCCATAAGGTTGTTGGCGGTTTAAATATTCAATTAAAAGTAGAAGCATGGGAATTTTTAAGACTTAAAAATAATGTTGTCCAAATGGCTTCCCTCGGCTGCTTGACACTCTTGGAACCGAAGTCGCAAATTTTGGAAAACTCGTTGAAAAGTTGTTCATGGTATTTTGTTACTTTCCTGAATAATGTTCCTCTTCAACTGCTCTAAATTGGTCGGATTATTCTCAAAGACTGCCGACTTGAGGTAGCCCCATAGAAACTAATCGCATGGAGAGAGATCGGGGCTACGTTGGGGCCATTCAATATCCCCCTTTTCCAAATGAATTTTCTAGGAAAAACATTTTTCAGCAGCTCTATGGATACCCTAGCCGTATGACATGTGGCCCCATCCTGTTGAAACCACATTCTCGAGGTATTGCCTTGAAGTTCTTGCAAAACTGGCACCAAAAAGTCTGCTAGCATGTTGCAATAATTGTTCGCTCTAACCGTCATCGCATGGCCTCTTTCGTCCTCAAAAAAGTATGGTCCAATAATACCGGTTGACGTTATCCCAGCCCACATGATAATCACGTTTCAAAAATCGTCGTAAAGTTGTTCTTTTGAAACTGGGCGACCACGAACCGTAATTGGTACTGTTGAGCCGGTTGTTTCGAACATTCTGATCCATTTTCGTATCAGATTGGCGCTTGGAACTTCACTTAAATCGTGTAAACCGTGCTCATGCCGTTACAAACGTCGTGCAGTAATCACTGATTTATTGTTTTCGCAATACGCTCGGGCACAAAATGCACGCTGCACTCCCGTGTACGGCTCCATGGCGACTAAATTTCCAGGAAGCGGCGCAGCGAACAACATATCCCCCCGCCACCCCGCGCCGCGGGTTACCGAGAAATTGAAGAATTAAATCGCCAACACTCATATGGCCTACCCTGTATTAAAGGCTGCACTCCTACGGCAAAACTTTTAATTCAGACCTGTACAATCAACAAATAGACAGTGTTAAGGAGGTAATCTCTTTCTCCGATAAGAGAGGAATTGGAACATAATTCAGGCCAATGTGAGTCTACACACATCAAAAGAGACCCACCAGAAGCCATGGGAACTTAGTTGGGAGATGATGCACGATATAGTCCGGACCTCCAAGTGCTCCGGACCTGCTCATGTCTATGGCAAATGATTTGTATCAAGAAATTTGTGACAACCAACTGCCGCAGAATTTTGTTATCACGGTCAAGGCTTTATGTGAGAGACGCATAAGCGAATCACTCTCAAAATAGCAACGAGCTATCGAACAATATGCCTTATATTTGACTTAATCGAATTATTTTAAGTATGCTAAGCTTTCAATGCCATGTAAAAATAATGAAATTCTTTTTATTACACTCTTACAAATTATGAACAAACAATTTAGTTCATATTCTAAGAATCCAGCACCAAAGACTAGCGTTTGTATATGTATGTGTTTAAGGGGTCCCGGTGGTCTAGAGCTCGAAAATTTAGGGTATTTTCAGGATTTTTTTTACAATAAAAAAATGAAAGACGATATTTAAATTTTTTTAAGCTTTTTATTTAACTTCTTTCACATACAAAAATGGAAAAAAAAAATTTTTTACATACAAAAAAAAAATAATTTTTTTTTAATTTTAAAAATGGCACAGAAATTGACCCATCCGAAAAATTGGACCTGGACGGTGTTGTCCATTTTGGCTCTTCTATTTATCTGAAACACAAAAACCAAAAAAAAATATTAATTAGTATGACTGTAGCGCTGTTTTGAATTTAGCGTTCTAAAAATCGGGATGTTTTTCAGTTTTTTAATAAAAAAAAAAGAAATACGAAATAATTGAAATAATAATATGATTCTAATACGGTGATAGCCATTGATGTTGTGAACAACATATTAAAATTACAGACGATTCGGTTAAATAGTTTTTTTTTTGGCAACACCAGCCCGAAAATATTAGTTTTGAGATAGTTGAGTTTAAAGTTGCGAGAGCGAATATTTTTAAAAATGTCAGAAATTTTTAATACTTACAGTTAATCAGCGATTCCAGCACCATACAGAACTCCTTATGTTTATTCGTACTCCAATGATTCTTCATGCCTTTGATTTTTTCGCGTTGTTTGAGCTTCATTTGAGTCATCAGCGCTTCGACGGTTGGCTGTATATACTCGACGCTCGTCGCGATCTCGTGCGAGTTGCTCCACTAGTGGTCCGATGGTGATATCCATGACCTCCATAATTTTCAAAACTGCAGCGAATCCTTCATTAAATGTGCAGGCAGAAATATATGTGGCAGTATCAATTATTTTTTAAAAACAAACTGACAGACACAAGAATTTAAACTCTCATTATTGTTCTGGTTATTGCTACCAATACACCTTTCCAATAAATCATCTGCTGTTAATTCTTCGTAGATGGGTTTCAATATTTCTTGTGCGTCATCGTCTAGAGCAGTTGGATGCTCATAGGTATCTAAACTACCTGCAGCTTCACTCTGATGCCATTTGCACCAAGATTCTGGACCTGGAGAACAGTGCGAGTGTTGAGGATTGTCATTTGACTCTACCTGCTAAAACGACTGTAGAATCGAAAATACCGGGAATATCCTTCCAAAATTGTGACAGTATATTCTTAGAAGCCTATACTTTTGAAATATCAAAAAATAAAATCGATTTTTTGAAAATTCTAGACCACCGGGACCCCTTAATACATTTTTACAGATGCTCTCCATCTCTGATCTGCTTATTTGAAATTGATTATTCGCGTTCAAAGTGTTATTTAATCTTAATACAAAATTTTCCTAATGGCAGGCCAATGTCAAAGCTATATTACAATCGAATTCTTTTGAAGCCACACCTTAATTCACATTTCACTTCAGACTAGAGGTTAAAGCGATTTGTTTGCTTTAATCGTTTTTTCTAACTTACATCTACAAAATATTTTTTTTTTTACAAATTGATGTGCTTTCCAGTAAATAAATTGTGTTGTATAATTAATAGCTATTTAATTAGACAATAATTGAATTTCACACATACAATTGGTTGCCGTACGCGAATGCCATTGCAAAACATTTTATAACTCTAGGACTGGATCCTCTCTCCACTGTCGTATTTTATCATTAAGGCAATAAACATATCCCCGCATATTCAGAAGCGGTTGCAATACAAACCTCAATACACAAACACGGATTTATTTTTATTTTGTTTCCGGTGTGTTGATGTTCGTCCTTGTGTCTGTTGTCATCTGAGTGTGTAAGCATGTGGTTGTGTGTGGAAAAACATGTAGAAATGTGGTACGACACGAGTGGAGGGAGAATCGCATAATATTAGTGTTATATAACATTAATTAATGCTAATTGGAAATTACAACAAATGGGTTACTGCTGCCGTTAAAGACGTAAAGCGGCAAAGCAATGAAACCAATAGCCATTAAGAAAGCCATCGAAAATCTCAGCCAAAGTAATTGTGTACGTTGTTATGGTAAGGTAGAGGCTTAAATTGGGGCACACGTAAAGCAGCAATCTCCATCACCAAGCGAATGCTATAAATTTGGAATTTCATATTGTCGAGAAAGTCATATGGCACGAAATCACACAATTTTATGAAGTGCAATTGCGCCGCTATTAATAGTTATTTTTGTAGCTGTGTGAATATATTTTTGCGCAAATAAATTGTACGATTTTGCTTACAATTGCTTCTGTCTGGTTCGGCAGGAACGGGTTCACTTCTGACATATATTTACCTCAAGAGATTTATAAAAAATATAAAAAAGCGGGGATTAGCTTTCGTTTCCAAAGTTTATTATAGATTGTACCTTGACTCCAATACAGGATTATATGTGCAGCCAAACTTGCCTTACACGTATGGGGGGAGTATCAGAACTGACTTGAACAAATCAAATAAATTCTCTGATAGATCAGTCGGCTTTAAGTTTACTATAAAGCACTCAATCTCATTACAATTGAGAACTTTACATGTAAAAGTCTCAATTGCAGTGGAGATGATAAATTTAGGATTTATATCTTAGAATTTGCAAACATGGGTTCTGGGCATAAACAACTTCTATAAATTTATTGCGCTATGATTGTCACAAAGAATTGTCTACGATTTCAATTTCATTCGTCCTTTAAGTCCTTTTTCCACACGTATTTAAAGAAGAAGTATATTAGAAAAGCCAATTTTTGACATATCATTTATTTTCATTTTCCAAAGATCTTTTCTGTCTATTTTCGAAACAATGTGAAAAAAATTTAAATGGGCATATTATTATATAAAAATGTTTTAGATAAAAATTCTTCAAATTTTATCCCGAAAATACTTTAATATAATAACTAATTTGAGACATCAGCCAGGCATAAGTTAACCTCTGTTTAATATGAATTGGGAAGAATGTATTCACATTGTACATACAACTTCTGCGGTGTAAAAAGTATTTTTGGAAATAATAAGAATGGAAACAACGTCAACGGCCTGACATCAGCCTTATAAAATATTTTAGTTGATTGCCTAATGCGTTGTTCATTTATGATTTTATTTCTTATATCGGTTTTTTTATATTTTATTTCCTTTTTGTTCCTTTTTTTTATCTTATTTATGATTTTTTTTCTTGTTTTGTTGTTTTTTTTTTTGTTTTATTTACAATTTTATTTCTTATTTTGTTTCTTTTTATTAATTTTATTTATAAGCTTTTATAAGATTGTTTCCAACCACTTCTTGCAGAAGTTCTTGCACAACTTATTTGTAAAGGGTGTCCCAACAAGAACGCAAGATTTAAATTTGGCGCCGTTCGAAGTGTCATTGTTTGACATTTGAACAATTATTATTGTTTGCTAGTAGAAGGTACGAGGTTAGTAAAAATGGAGCGCTACACAAATGAACAACGCATTCTCATTGTGAAATTGTTTTACCAAAATGGTGAAAGTTTTGCGGCTACAGTTCGCAAATTGCGAGCAGTTTGGGTCACAATAATGCTGCAAAAGAGTCAACTGTAAAAAGATTAATGGATAAATTTGCCAAAACTGGATCTGTTAGTGTTGTAAAGACAACAACGCGCCTTCGACCAGGTCGTTCGACCGAAAATGTCGCAACTGTACGTGATGATGTTGCTCAAACTCCATCCAACTCAATTCGACACCAAGCTCAACAAATTAGTGTCTCCAAATCCAGTATGCAGCGAATTTTAACGAAGGATTTGCATCTTCATGCATACAAAGTTCAATTGACTCAGGAACTGAAGCCAGCTGACCATGGACAGCGAAGAGCGTGCGTTAATTGGGTATTGAAAATGCTGATGTTGCCGATGAAATCATCTTCAGTGACGAGGCCCATTTCCATCTTGATGGCTTCGTCAACAGGCAGAATTGTCGCATTTGAGGTGAGGAAAATCCTCGAGTGATTCACGAGATTTTGGGCTGGAGGAATCATTGGACCTTTTTTTATGAAAATGAGGCATGTCAAGCGCAAACAGTCGATGGTGTTCGGTATCGTGAAATGATAACCAGTTTTTTCGTGCCTAGAATTGAAGAAATAAATGTGGAGGGCATGTGGTTTCAACAAGACGGCGCCACGTGTCATACAGCCAGAGAAACAATTCAATTGCTGCATCAGTCATTTAAATCTTGTGTTCTTGTTTGGACAATCTTTAGTAACCCAGTACTTCACATAAGCTTTCTAGACCTCGTGTTAAAAAAAGGGCGAACAGGATTCTTTGAATACGATCGCAAAGGATATCCAAGGATATCTGCTATTCGTTACTCAACCTAATTACCTGTTAAAAATGCTTTACATTTTTCTACTTTAATTTTTTTTATATAAAAACTGATGTATGTCGTAAAAACATTTCAAATTTTTATAAAAATATATTATTGTTCGATGTAGCCACCTTTACAGCAGATAAAAGCATCGGGTTTCTCCGGGATGGTTTCACACGCAACAAGAATGTGGTCTGACGGTATTTTTTTGTCCCACTTTCGGCGAAGAACATTCTTTAAGGTATTGACCGCGTAACATTTTTTAGTTGATAATCAATTGGGTGGCCATTGTCGTGAAGAAATAAAACTGGGAATTTTTGCTTATAAAAAAACATGCGATAGTGGCGAATTATTTACGTGCTCTAGGTAACAGATCATAGGATAACATATTTTCGCGGTAGATTTGTAGATTTACCTTTACGCCCTGTTCAATGAAAAACGAGTTGTGAGTGCCCAGTAGCAGTTAACGCGGTTCAAACTATCACTGATGCATGCGCCTACTTCCGCGGAGCAATTCGCTTGTCCAAATTATCTTTTGATTTCCACTCCAAACATAGTTTTCTTCGTTTACATATTGCTGAATCGTCAATATTGTTTCATCAGAAAACACCAAATTTTCAAGCTCGCCATCAACGTGCAAGTATGTTAAAATCTTTACTCTTGCTAGGCAAGCTACCTTTTGTGCAGGTGTTAAATCTTGCAATTGTGCTATTTATAGGACTTCAATAGTAGTTAATTTTTTAATATGCGCTCCATGCTATGAGCAAACACATAGGCAATTTTGCGCTAATTGAACTGCGCTTTGTTGCATTGAATTCTAGCTTTCATTTCAAAACATATCTGGAGATGTTGGTGCCTTTAGATTTTCACCTCCATGACGTTTTTCATGCTACCAGTATCATTGTAGCGCATAATAGTCTGATACACACAAATTTTGTTCACGCGTAAATGTCGTAGCTCATTAACTGTGGGTTGTTGGTGGTTTTCCAGCTAAACGCAAAACAATAACACATTTCTAAATTCCATTTCAATATTTTTTTTTTTAACAGCGGCGTATAACGATATGCTTCCGGTGGCTTGATAACAACATAACTGATTAACACTTTTCAAGAAGTGAGCCCGCTGTCACTAGACGTTTGGTAGCTTTAGCAGCATAAAGTTGGCAACTTTTCCCTATAAATATCCAAATTAAATTTTCAAAATAAACTGTGAAATTTCGCTAATGCTTATTATTATAAAGCGATAAAATTTAAAGACAATTTTATGACTATGAGTTGAATACGGTGGGACATTTTTCGAAAAATAAGAAAACATAAGAATTTTATTTGTATTTCCTCAAAGTAAATGCCAGGAAGAAAAAAATTGCTAAATGAGTACAGATGAGTACATTACATGCCCAACAGGTTATATGATGGCATATTAGCTCAATAATTTCATGTTGAGACGGTAGACCGAGTTAGGGTACAAATGGCACAGTTAGCTGTCCTATTCGGAATTGAAAGTATCGCTATAAATGCGCTAAAATCGTGAATTGAAAACAATGTTCAATTTGAATTGATAATTTGGTATTCTTTGTACTATATTTTAGAATATCATAGATATATGATAAATTTATAAAGCAAAACAAATTATCATATATGCAATATTTTCATATACGAGTACGTGATCAATTGAGCTATAGTTTAAAGGCAAAATGAAACGAAGTACTGAAGTTCTGTAAAGAAATTTAGAAATCAATGCAGAAGCTTCAGCCATGTCAACTAAGTTACATATACCGTTCACCAGCAGCATTTTGCGTTCTTGCAAAAGTGTGAAGAGCAGCTTTGCTCAAACCTTTTGCCAAAAGAGCTAATATAAGCCAAAACAAATTCACAAAAAAAAATTTTTTTTTTAAGAATTTTTTTTGTATTTTGAACTGAGTTACATTAATATCTATTGCAGTTTTGTGAGTTGAAACAAATTGATATT
>JAHXMU010036808.1:68527-83929 GCA_019455685.1 Philornis downsi
AAAAAGAAATTTGAAGAGACTGGAAGCTTTACAAATGTGATCAGGCCTGTGCATCATCGCAATGTGCTCACTGTCAAAAATATCGCTTCTGTTAGTGAAAGTGTGGTGGATAATCCGAATTTTAATTCAGAGCGCTATGGCCGTATGATAACCAACTTTATTTGGCCTGCAATTGACGACTGTAAACTGGACGATATATGGTTTCAACAAGACGGTGCTACGAGCCACACAACACGACCAATTATTGCATGAGAAGTTTCCAGAAAGCGTAATTTCATATTTTGGCGACGTCACTTGGCCATCAAGACTGTTCGATTTGGCGTCATTACATTTTTTTGGTAAGGCTACATCAAATATTGTGTTTACGCGGATAATTTCTAAACGTTGGAGCATTTGAAAACCTGAGACACCGCCCGAAATGTGTAAAAAAGTGTTTGATAACTACCTCAAAAGGATCCACTGCTGCAACCAATCCAGAGGTGGTCATTTAAATAACAAATTATAATGAAATCAAAGTTTCATCAAAATCATATCTTCATGTGTGCTTTATTTAACTTTACTTTTGAAACCCAAAACTGGATAACCCAGTATAACGTTTTACATCTGACAATTTTAATTGCAAATTACTGGTGAGACCATGTTTTGTAAAACGGGAGTAAAAATAAATCTTCGACGTTTTACAAAAAACTGGTCCCATCAGTAATTTATCGTTCAGATTGTTATATGCAAAGCGTTCTATTATAGAGATTTTTTATATTCACATTTTCTTTAACTTGTATTAACGGCATTAAAACGGTTTACACTGTGGCGCCATTCATATGGTTATATCCCGAATTATACATCTGCGATGAGTTTTATTTATTTCATTGAAATTTTCTGAACTTGGAAAGAAAATGTTTCAAACACAACAAAGTTCAGCCTTTGGCAAGGATTTTTCCTTTTTTCTTTGAGCGTCCAAAAGGAAATGAGAAAAACATAATGCAATAAAAAGACATCACAGTTTTTCAATACTTTCTTTTGCCTATGTGAGTGCAGGATGTATTTAAGCTACGAATAGTTTCGGTTTGTTTAGGTTCGACGACAAACTTTGTGCTTTTTGTTTAAAAAAAAATCTTTTGTAACCTAATTTATACAACTTTATGAGGGTGTGTACATGTGTGGGTGTGTGTGTGTGTATGCAATTTGTGTTCTAAATGTGAAATCAGTAAGAAAATTTATATGAAATTAAAATGAAGAAAAAAAAACTCTTCTTTGAATAACTCAAAGAACAAGAACATCAGGAACTTAAATATTTAATATACTTTCTAAAACTTTCAAGCGAATGCGAGATTGTGAAAGACATAAAAAGCAATGACAAGGAATTTATATTCGTCATCAGTGAAAAACAAAGACATCGAATTTAAAAGTTTATCAGTTCAATTGCAATTTTAAACATTTTATATTAAGAAAACACAATGAAAAATTTAGAGCATCATTTAAACGAGTTTGAAATTAATAATATCATGTGATTAATTTTAATCATTTAGTAAGGTTGCTAAACTTGAACTAAAGTCAATTTTAATTCTGGCATAATGAAATCCAAAAAATCCGGAAAGAATTCAGCTTGCCCATTCCGGTGAAAAATTACCTGACAATCTATGACCAACGTTTAAAAAAAGGGTATATTCTGCCAAAAAGGATTGCGAAATGATCAATTAGAAAGCTAGCTTAAAGGGTTCGTCAAAAGTCTTTCTGTAGTAGTTAATTTGACACAACTGTTCTCTATACTGATGTAGAATTTAAACGTGATCTGCCATTTAGGCGGTTTACGGAGCTGCATTTTGTCAGGTCATCTCAAATAACAAATACTACGATGTTTAGTACATGCGATTATTCTTCGCGTATAAACGGGTTCAACCCCACGCGCAGCCACCTATCATTGTTTCGATGATACTTCGAGTAGTCGGGCAATCAAAAAGTCTGTCAAATACTTCTCGAATTACGACGTTCGGAATCGTCTTTAAATTGTAGGTCCCACTACGAGTCTAAAAATATAGTAACTGCAAGTAATCGAGTAATCTAAATGTATCCAATGTTTGAGGGGAAGATTTATATAACGCCTGAAAGTATGCAGTGCCATTGTCATTGGTTTGATATATCTAATAAATGGTAGATACCATAGACACGAACCAAAATTGCATCAAACTGTATAAAACACCAAAAATCTGCTTGGGCCTGCTAGTCGAACACTTTATCTTCTGGAGCCCAAAGCGAGATGATTTTTCCATAGTAATTTAAACTCTATGGTGTAGGCTCATTGAATGTGTGAAGTTCTCCCATATCTCATTCATGTTACGAGGGCGGTCCTAAAACTAGCCGACCTGACAAAGAAGACAAAAAAAATTTAGGAAAATTTTTTATTTATTTTTCAACATAATCTTCTTTTAGCTCGATAGCTTCTATACCCTGTTTATAGTAAGAACTGTCAAACTCCTTAAAATTGCCATCAAGCGCAGACTCCACTTCTTCGTTGTTGGCAAATCTTTTAACACCGAACCATTTTTTTAACTAGAAAATATGCAGAGGGAGTTAAATCTGGCGAATGAGGTGCGTGATGAAGCAATTCGAACTTTAATTTATTTATTTGGCCATCACAATAGTGGACGTGTGAACTGGAGCATTATCTTGATAAAATAACACTTTCTTTTTCACTAAATTTTCCATAATTTCATCACCTAAACGCTACAATGAATTAGCATAATATTTGCCGTTGATGGTTTTTCCTTTCTGGAGATAATCAATAAAACTAATCTCATGCGCGTCCCAAAACACAGACGTCATGACTTTGTCTGTAGATGGAATCGTCTTCTCCTTCTTTGGACACAATTCTCCCATTCCAGTCCACTGGTTTTTCGCCTCAGGTGGGAAGATGTGGATCCACGTTTTATCTATGGCTATAAATCGATGTGAAAATTTTCGTTTATTGCGGTGGAACATCGCCAAATACTCTACTGAAACGTCTTCATGACGCTGTTTTTGTTCTATTGAAAGCGAGCGTAGCACCTACCTTGTGGATAGCTTTCTCATCTTCAAATCTATCATTTCAGCTAGCTCATGCGACTTCAGCCTACGATCAGCAATACGATTTTGTGGCGTGGGCACGGATACCTCAACTGCTTGACCACTACGGTGTTCGTCTTGGCAGCTCGTACGGCCTCGTTTAAAATCTATTACCCAATATTTAACAGTCATAAACGAT
Organism: Philornis downsi; assembly: GCA_019455685.1. Taxonomy (NCBI): domain Eukaryota; kingdom Metazoa; phylum Arthropoda; class Insecta; order Diptera; family Muscidae; genus Philornis; species Philornis downsi. Next base: position 71,766 of record JAHXMU010036808.1, read on the forward strand.
GGAGCAGACTCCCCTAGAGTAGAATCTAGCTCGGCTTTAATATTGGTTGGACTGAGGCATTTCAAATGGAAATATTGAATTATATGAAGGTGATCAATTTTTTTCCATGTTTACAAGTTCACTGAGATCGTTTACTTTTAAGGTTCAAATAAGAATACTAAACAGGGTGGTGCCTCGAAACTTAAAACATATGTTTTATAAGGTTGCCAGTTTGCACAAGTTTTCAAACTACTGGCACCATCTATATGTCAGGTCGTAGGCTAGGGAATTTGGTTTTAAAGAATATCAAACAAAGAAGTTGTCCCAAATTTTGGTATTGCAAATGCAATTGCTGAAAATGTTACAAAAGCTTAAGCAAATGGGCTCTATCGATTGAGTGGTATTGGTCATTCAACAGCCGTCGAGATGTGGTGGAAGATTTTCTTCTTCTGGTTGGCTATCAACGCCTTCAGCCGGAACTGACATAGGGAAGGAAATAGTGTCTGAAAATCGTCATTTATATTCGAGAGAGATAGGTACTGACCTTTCTGTGCCTTACGTATCACAATTCGTTGGGCATGAAACGCGCTGCCGCTCGACTGGTGCCAAAAAAACTTAATTTTTTCAACAATTCAGTCGCGTAACAGTCATTGAGGAAATGCTAGAAGGGTATATTTAAATCCTGCGCTTACAAAATCCTTTATAACTGGTTTCAATAGATAAGTTTTACGAGTTTGACATGCGAGTGGTGCTTTCAGTTAAGCCGAAACTAAAAAAACCTCATTAAAGAAAATCTAAAGTCATGTATTCCTTGATTATCGCAACGTCGTGCACTCAAAATTCTTACCAGAAAGTCACACGGGAAGTAAAGAATATTCTCTGGGATTCATGCGGCTTTTGAGGGAACAAATTCCTTTAAAAACAAGATTTGTAAAAAGAAGATATTTTTCACCATATTAACGCATCATTTCTTAAGGCTATGACCGTGAGTTAATATCTGGCCAATAACTCAATAAATTTACTTAATAGTTTTGAACTGTTAGATTGTAAAGTAAATTAATTTGGAAAGCTTTAACTACAAAAACTTTGCAACTTAGGCTGACCTCTATCATTCAAAATTTACTTATTTATTTTTTTTTTTCATTATTTTTAGTGCATTTTAATTTGAGCTTTATAAGTTAATAGTTAGTAGTTAATTTTTGTTGTATTCTAAGTTATATTTCAATTTTTGATTGGATTGATGTATTTTGTAAGTTACTTAATATTGGCCAAGGAGCTTTAAACAAAAAAAAACAAACAAATATCATCGAACAACCATCGTATTCACCTGATATGATTCCGGTTGATTTAATTCTCTTGCCGTAACTCAAATTTCCACTTCGAGGCACCCGCTTCAATCGATAGAAGATATTAAAGTGAATTAGCGGTGAATTGTTGAAAGTGCGTTTGAAAAATGTCTTGATAATATGATTATTCAAAAGTGATTTATTTGCGAAGGATATTACGTTAAAGGCGATACCGTAAATTTGAATAAATAATAAATATTTTGTGTTTTATTCACCAATTGCTGGTAATTCTTTGACAAAGAACAGTCTCAAAGTGAACTGGTACATAAATGGTCAAGTGCAAAGTGGGAAAATCATTCAATACTCTACTCTGTGGAAGCTGAAACATCCTTCAGTAGGGGTTTTAAAATAACAACGTAAGGACGTCTCTATTAAGACAACATTTTCTAATGCAAGTGAAATACATTTCTCAATGATCAGGCGTAAAACCGTGTACGATGACAATTTCTTAGTTTGATCAAGGCTCTAAATTCTCTGTTTCACGGCATTGTTATATGTTGATATATTCTTCTCTTCTCGCCTTTGTTTTCGAGTACAGCAGTACTTCACACGTTGTACTGTCCGAATTTGTTTTTTTTTCCAAATTTTGGTATCCACTTTTCGTTGCATTCAAACTATTTAAGTTGGCAGCATTTCATGCTTGACATTCTATTTGCATGAATATTTAAGGGCTATTTAATGCTCTTGCGAACACAAATGCAAGTAGAATCCTTTAAGCCCTTCAGATTTATGTTCTCGCACTTTACAAGCTGCAGAGGAAGGCAAACGAATATTTTCTACAAAAATGCATGATAAATCGACTATTTACACATATGGTCAAAATAATAAGTACATTCTATATAGTTTGTTTTAAAGGCCCGTAGACGAAAATTGATTTAAATTAGAAGAAAAAATAAATACTAATTTCGTTTGTTATAACGTTAGAAATAAAATAGAATTAATCAAAAAACATTGGACAAAATAATAAAACATTTAGTTACAATAAGTAAAAAAGTAAAAAAATCAAGTTTTTTCTGCTAAATTGGCTGAGTTTCGTTAAAAGCCGGTATATCTTCCTTTATTTTCAATTATTTGGTTGATTCTTTTTGGCATGCTGACAATAAGCTTCCTGCATGTTTCTACTGGCATTTCATACCAAGTTTTTTGAACCAAATTCCATAACTGATCCTTGTTTTTAAGAACTTCCTTTCCAATTCTTTGTTTCAACTCTCTTCAAAGATTTTCGATAGGATTTAAGTCCGGAAATTGACTTGGCCAGTCAAGAAGAGCAACATTATTATCTTGGAACCAATCCTTTAGCAACTTAGGAGTATGTTTCGGATCGTTATCCTGCTGAAATGTCCATCTAAGGTGCATACACAGCATAGTGCAATATCGTATTTTAAAAGATATTTTTGTAGTGGAATCTGAACATAGTGTCGGTAATTCAATGTATCGGACTGACACCATAGCACGAAAAACAATCCCAGACCATAATATTGCCGCCCCCGTGCTTGACCGTCTTCTTTGTAAAGCGAACGTGGAATTCCGGGAACAGTAGTTTCCAAATACATTAATTTTTATTTCATGACTCCACAAAATGTTTCACCATTTTTTTCACCGTCTCCTCCGAACCAATTGGAATGAGTTCTTGCAAATGCCAATCTAGCATTTACATTTTTTTGTCTAAGCAAAGGAACTCTTCTGGCTATCCGTCCTGGTAAATGTGCTTCTTGTAGTCTACAACGAACCTTTCGCGATGAAATTACGGTGTGGTGAAAAATTGTTAAAAAAAACTGCAATATACATTCAAACAGTTTGTTTGATATTTGTGAAAAATTGAGAAGTTATTTTAGTGATGAAGATGATAACCAATCGCCCCATATGACTCGCATAATGAAAAGGATTCGGGATGATTCCAACCCATTGGAACTATCTAACGCTTAGTAAGTAGAATGGTAAGAAATCGGGAAATTTAATCGCAATGTGTTTATGTATGTATTTACATTTTAGTTTTATCAAAATGTTCCGCATAAACAAAGATTGCTTTTCCTTTTTGCTAAATGAGCTCCAACATTTTTTAAAACCTCTAATTCGGTGCTCTGGGATTCCACCAATTATAAAACTGTGTTGTGCCCTACGATTCTTCGCTGACGGAAGCTATCAAAGAAGTAGTGGCAACGACTTCAGTATTGGAGTGTCCCAGCCAACTGTAAGCTGCACCTTAAATGATGTGTTAAAATTTTTTGACAAAAAAATTTGCAAAAAGTGGATAGATGCTCGAATGACTGAAGAAGAGAAAAATATTAACAAAACGTCATTTTTAAATACTTGGATATTAGGTAAGAAAGGGAATTGTTACAATCATTCTATATGTAATTAAATGTGTGTTTGCATCATAGGAGACGCCGGGTATCCATTGGAGCCGTTTTTAATACCACCATTTCGAAGTACTGAAGAGGGATCTCCGGAATGTCGTTTCGACACTATTCACGCAAAAACGAGAAACATCGTTGAAAGGCCAATTGGCATTTTTAAAAGCAGATTTAGATGTTTGCTTTCTGCAAGAGGTTTGCAGAGAAAGCTACAAAAATTACTTGTGTGTAATATATTTTACTTTCAAACTCTAAAAAATATAAAAAATGTATATACCTATACTTACAATTTGTTTTCCATTTTGAACTTGTCGCGGCAACAAAACAACAGCTAATGAGCTGTTGTTAGTTTTTGACAGCTGTGACAACACATAAAAACAACTGTTGTGAACGATAATCACCACAAAGAACATATACAACACTAAACTACAACACTACAGATAAGTGTTGTAAACGCTAATCGCAATTTTAGATTAACAACACTAAATTAACAACTGTTGTGAACCATAATCGGGCCCTACATTTCCAATTTCTGCTGAAATCGCTCTTGAAGACACAAATGGGTCCTTCTTCCTAAGTGTTACAATACGGATGTGTTGTTTTTGAAGTGATTTTGGGTCTTTCGCAAGTTTCGTGGGGCTTTTTAGGCTTTAAAGCATTTTGTTCAAAAAATAGCGACCGATTCATAGTTTGTCCTATAGAACGAAGACTTTGGCCACTTCCTCTTAGTCTTGAAACAATTTTTCTCTCCTCCGGATAACAATGACTTTTTCGACCTATGGCTGATTTTTTTTATTATATATTTTGTTGTGAATAATGATAAACAGCAGTAAAATAACTAGACTTTCCAAAAAGACTACAGCAGACTGTGAAAATATTAAAGAATTGAGCAATTTATTTATAATTTTGACGACGTACTGAAATCACACATGAACAAAACTAACTCACAATGAAAACAACGGGGCAGCCCCAGTTGTGTTTTTACTCTTAAAGGCATTACCATATTAAAGTTATTTAAATAAAATAGAATTGCCATGTCTACTTTCCGTTATAGTAGCCAAAATTAAACATACAGCGAAAATAACCAGGTGCACTTATTTTTTCGACCATTTGTGCATGAACATATGTGTAAGTATTACACTTACTCGTATGTCCATTTAGGGTGACATCGAAAATTTTTCTTTGGAATTTAAAAATTCTCAGATTCTATTATTACTGTACTTGGTCAAGAATTATGATGTGAAGAATTTAAGGATAAGGACAAATTCGAAAAATTTTTGGATGCGACGCATTCTGAGCCAAAGGCATCGACTTTTGCAAAATATAAACATTTCAAAACAAATTTTGATTTTGCAGATAGTCGCATAGGAATGCCTGAAATATCGAGTATTGTGACCTATGACCTAAATGCTTTACACCTAAGAGTTATCCGATTTTCTTTCAATTTGACCAAGTAAAATATTTGCTGCCATGAGCACTGAAATTCCAACAATTTCTTTTACCGCACATTGCCAAGTGTCACCCTAATGTATACAACATGATTACTGCAGTAACTTCGGGCATGGTCATGGATGCTCAAATGTATACGCACATCTACTTACTGCTCCCAATGAATCGCAGCAGACAATGTGTGTGGGTTTATGTTATCCTCACACTCACATACACACACACACATATACATATATATATATAGACGCTAACTCAGGCTTAACATTGAACAAATGTTGAAATTGTGAAAATGTTGTTAAATTATATATTTACATGTACACTGAAACGTCCTTTTCATACGTCTTCTAGGCACCGACATTCAATTGTATGTTGGGCGTTTACGTATCTCTGCCTAAGTGCGCCTAATAAAATATTTATTACGTACCTGTACTGAAATGCTGTCCTTGCTGCGGAGATATTTATGTTTTTTTTAACCTATTTTAATGTTAAAAAGTATGGAGAAATTACACCTAATCATGGGTACAGTAATACGATGCGAATAAAAATATTAAATATGTATGTTAACTTGTCGAAGAGGCTGATATATTTGGAATTTAAGTGCAAAAGCTTTCCACGTCAAAACAGAAGGCGATTGGTTCACTTTAGTTAATTGCATTGGAGGAGGGAACACGATTTGCAACATGAATTTGTCATCTTAATTCTGTTCACGTAGAATTTTTATTTTTTTCTGATTGAATTACTATTGAGGTTTGGCATTTCAATATATTCTCGATTTTAAATTACAGTGCCACAAGCTTATTGTGAATACAATCATAATTAAATATGATTATGGCATATACTTTTTTCGCTTTCCCAAGATTTTGGATACATGTGTATAAACTACATTTATACTTATTAATTATTAACTATGAATTATATGTATTAACCTGAACTATAAACATTAACTAATTGAATTAATTACCTAAATTATGTAATTCTAAATATTAAGTTAAATTCTACTACTAAGTGCAACTAAATGAAATCCTATGTAAACCTATATTGAACGTAGCACTATTGTGAATGAACTTTATTCAATAATGCCCAAAACCAAAACGGAATGTCAAGATTATACTAAAAACCAAGAGAACCGAGGTTTCTTGGTACGTACAACTTAAGAACAATTCCTTCTTCTTTTGTAACCCGCCCAAGGTGAGCACGAGCTGCCCAAATAAATTATATATATTCAGTTCGCAACTTACTCTAAATACTTATTACTTACTTATTTTTTCCCTCAAACAACAATTCTGTTTCGTTATAATTTCTCGACATATTTCGAGAAATTATACTCATATACACTCTAATTTAGGTGCTTGGATTCTCTACTTTTTACCATAACCAAATCTCAAGCCCTACTTCATATATATTCGCACAAACGAACATATACAACATGTTTAATACAAATTTAATTTGAAAAAATTTTCTAGTGCTGTCGCGATGGTTTTTAATTTTGTGGTTTCCAATGGATAGAGCTTCAATAAATTATGATATATGATATGTATTTTTTGGTATGTCCCCCTGATGTAATCGAAGAAAATAGTGAGCAAAACCTTGACATTTGATCGAACTTAGCGTGCCTTTTTCGGTTTTGGCTCTCCTGACACTTCCATTGAAACGATCGGGCTTCGTATGGTTTCGATGTCATTACCATGTACCCATTATTTGTCACCAGTTATGACCCAGAATCACCAGAATCATCGTTGACATCATTCAACAATTCCTGAGCGTCGCATGACGTTGTTTTTGGTCAAAATTCAGCAATTTTGGAACGGACTTCGCTACCACACGCTTCATGCCCAAAATTTCCGAAAATATTGCATGGCGTGAGCCAATCGCTATGCCGACATCCTCAGCAACTTCTCTAATTGTGATTGGACGATTCTCCATAATAATTTTCTTCACTTTCTCAACATTCTCATCGGTTGTTGATGTGCTGGGGCGTCCAGAGCAAGCGTTGTCATTCACATCTCCTCGACCTTCTGTGAAAAGCTTGTATCACTTGTAAACATTTTTTTGACTCAGAGCACTCTTACCGCATGCCACTGTCAACATTTCAAGCGTTTTTAAGCACTTAATTCCATTTTTTTACACAAAATTTGATGGAATTTCTTTGATCCATTTTTTCCGATAGCAGAAAACCGCCGAACACGCAAAACTCTTGTCTTATTTATGCCTCTCACAAACAAACTAAACATGCTGTATGGATGAATCCGTCAATATATCTTCGAGACGAGTGTATCAACATGAAAAAGAAAAAAAAAATAATAATAGAAAGTCGAATGCACGTAGCCCGTGAAATTTGAAAATTCACTTTACACCGCGTAAACTAAAAGAAACATTCTGCAAATTAGTGGTGTGCAAAAAAGAGCAGACTGCTCTTTTTTCACTGCGATTGCAAAGTCACAGTTGGTCACTGTGATTGAAAATAGCAAATCACTGCGATTGCTCTTTTTTCTACTAAACCAATGCAACTCTGTTAAAAGAGCAATCTGCTTGGAAAATCACAGTATTTGCAGTGAATCGCTGCGATTGCTCTTTGCACTACTTCTTATATACTGTGATTCAGTTAGATGTGTGACTGAATCACAGGGTGCGCTTTATATTGTGATTGCTCTTTTTAACAACACAGGAATGGCTATGGTAGTTGCTCGAAAATGTGTTTGTCACAGACGGCGTTGCTTGTTTTTGTAGGTATGTATATACAGTTTGATACCAAACACAGTGACAGGTTGTTCCGTTAAGTTACATGAATTGTTGTTTTTGTTATTTTATTGTTTAATTGAAAAATACATGAATGGTTTTCGGTTTTACTTAATATTTTTCTGTTACTTTGTTCATATTTATTTAAAAAATTGTTCGGCAAAGTCATTAACCGTAATTTTTAGTTGTTTCTGTTTGCAGTGCATTTGTTATGTTCTCCTTCAAGGTTTGAGCACTCTACGCTACAAATCGCAGTTTCGATCACCGTTTATAATCACTGTGATTGACAAATCGCAATCACAGTTTTCACTGTGATTGGCAAATCACCGTTTTGCACACCTCTACTGCAAATTTTAAATTTTCAGAGTGACGGGCCTTCAAACCAGGAACAAACGATATGTCTTTGTCTCCCTTATAAGAACTGGACAATACTCATGACGCCCATAGGACTCTTGTGGCTAGGTGAGAGGCAACATTCCTAATCAATTGTGCAAAATGATGCGAATTGACTAGTGCTAGGTTTCAGCTATTTCTCTCAAACTTCAGTCACCATTTCCTTCTCCTAATTGAATGCCTTTGAATGCACTGTATCACTCGTATGCACGTGTTTTTGATAAATTCGGTTCACCGTAAGCCATCAGTGAAATTTTCAGTAATTTGACATAAGAAATTTCATTTGTAACATAAAATTTGAGACAAATTCTTTGCCCGATGTTGTATCCTGAAAACACACATAAGATAAAGATCGAGCGCTGTAAACGAAATAAATGGCAGATGGTGCCCAAAATCCGTTTCAGTCGGTAAAGAGACAAAAGTAATTTTAACAATCCCCTTAACCATGCATTTTATAAATCGTATAGCTATGCGTGAGCAACGCTGTTCCGAGTTCGCTAGCATAATAATGTGATAATTATACGATTATACTATAGGAACATTTCTTATGAATGATTACAGTTTTCCTAAAATTTAGGAAAAATTTACTTATGTGAAGTTAAGTCTCCAAAGCTAATCAGGTATGTTCCAGATTCTACTTTGAAGTAAAAGTAGTTTGTAATCACTTCAATTTGACACTTGGGTGTTCTGAATTTTACTTTTTACTTTTCATTTCTGTTTTGTTTTCGAAATCAAATCGTAGTGAATTGCATTATTCTAGAAACTACTTTTAGGCAAAAGAAGTGGTTTTAAAATACTTTGACATTATATTGTGAAACAAAAATTTTTGCAAGTAAACATGTAAGTATAATAAATAAAAGTGGTCAGATTCCTTTGGTTGAATACAAATTTTCCTTGTTTGAAGGGGAAAACACAAGAATACTACGCAGGATGCAATAATGCTACGTTTAATGTTAAGTTTCCATCTTTTTGTGGCTTAGTAATTTCCACGTGAGTTCCATCAATGCATCCTACTACACCGGGAACACCAAATTTTTGCATGAAGTGGCGCTTAGACAAATTTTGTTCATCAACTGTCATTTTCAATTTAATCCACCTAGGACAAATATATTTTTCTAGAACAATAAGCATTCGATTTAAAATTTTGCAGGTGGTGCTCTGTGCTAAGGCCACATTAGTGACTTTTCCGACCCCTCGTTGAAATCCTTCTTCTGCTAAAAATCTTAATGTGGCAGCAAGCTGTAGTTCTGCCGGAATGGATGACTTGGGCAGTCTCAATTTTATGCAATGTAAAATGTTACGAAATGCATCTTTGTTGATGCGATAATTTTATAAAAACCTAATAGTTTTTATTAAAAGTATATTGAATGTACTTAAGTACCTATACATACATGTGTGTACTTTGGTAGTGTCGCCCATATCCAGAGGATTTGAGTGATCCCGCAAAATCCGCCTTTGTAATTTTGCTTCTGCGTATTCATTGGTTTGGTATACAGTGGACACTAACACCGCATTCATTATCTATTTATACTTTATTTATTTATTTGTCCTTATTATTTATTTAACCTTTAATTTTATTCACAAAAAATCACAAATAGTAGTTTCAATAACTAAATTTTATTTTCAATATCAGCTGTTTACAGCTGTTTTCGAACTTCATTTCATATGAGAAAATGAAACAACAAATCGTTTCATTTGCAGAACATCCAAAACAAAATGTTAACATTTCAAATCGTATTTTACTTTAATTCTACTACTTTTTTGGAACATACCTGGATATTTTAGAACATTTTTTATAATACATAGTCCTGCCATATGTTCTGTTACACAATTTCCAGCGCTTATCGTTCAAAACTTCTTGCGGGAATAGAACCGTTAACTTTTTTTTCAGAACACATGCACTGATTAGTGAAGAATAGTGGTCAGTTTGGTTTCAGTTTGCAATCTATTAACATGGAGTGGGGCGTTAAAGAGAATCGAGTCGGCGTAATAGCGTTGCATAAGTGCGGAAAGAGTGCTGGCCAAATTTTCGAGTTGCTAAAACCACTCGGAATATCAAGAATGTTCGTTTATCGTGCTATTTCTCGCTTCGGCGAATTGTCTGGAGTAGAAGACAGGCCAAAAAGTGGTCGCCCGCGCGTTGTCCGTACGAGTGCGGTAGTAAAGGCAGTGCGTGAAAGAATTCGGAGAAATCCCCTTAGAAAGCAGAAAATCATGTCCAAGGAATTGGATATATCAACCAGATCCATGTCTAGGCTGATTCGGGATGATCTGCATATGAAAGCCTATCGTCGGGCCACGGGGCATCTTCTAACTCCTCAGCTAAAAAAAATTAGGCTGGAAAGGTGCAAGCGACTTTTGCAGTGGCACGCGGACAATGGCCATGAAAACATTCTGTTTACGGATGAGAACATTTTTACCGTGGAAGAAGTTTTCAACAAACAAAATGACAAGATTTATGCCACTTCATCTAAGGAAGCGAAAAAAGTTGTTCCAAGGGTTCAACGTGGCCATCATCCCTTTTCCGTAGTGGTTTGGTGTGGGGGGGGTCTCCCACCATGGTGTCACATCCCTCCATTTCTGTGAAAAGGGCGTAAAAACTGGTGCAAAGGTTTACCAAAAAATACCCTTTTTAATGGACGGAGATGGATCTTCCCACAGGACTCTGCTCCTGCGCACAAAACTAAAACCACGCAGGAGTGGCTCAGAGTCAATATTCCTGGCTTTATAGCAGCAGAAGATTGGCCTTGAGGGAGTCCAGATCTCAATCCACTGGATTATGCTTTGTGGTCAGAATTGGAGAATATGGCTTGCAAGACTTCCCACAGAAATTTGGGAAGCCTTAAAACAGCATTAACCAAAGCAGCGTCTTCGATCTCCATGGAAATCGTACGTGCGGCTATAGCCCAAATGGCCACACCGTTTGAAAGCTTGTGTTAAAGCAAAAGGCGGCCATTTCGAGTGAATACAATTTTTTTAATAACCAATATTGTCTTCTAATAAATGAAATAATTTTGAATACAATATGAATATTGGTTTTTTTTTATCGCGTTTTATATTTGTAACAGAACATATGGCAGGACTAGGTAGAAAATAATAAAAATTTATATAATATTTAGCTAAACTTAAGTCAGTGTGCTTAAATTAAGCCAATCATTATACCATAAGTCCGTGCAAAGGGTTTGTATAGAAAGAAGCGTGATTGAACATTTATTTCTATACAAAGTATCATTGAAGACACCTTTCCTGTCGAAAAGTGTCATTAAAAACACTTCTGCTACAGAAAAGTATCATTGAATACTCTTCTTCTACAGGTGTCATTGAAGACACTTTTTTTTAAATAAAAGTACAATTTTCAATAAATGAAGTGTCGCAAAGACATTTACACACAAAAAAAAACACATTTTCGTATAGAAAAGTGTCATGAAAGACATATTTCGTGCAGAATATTGTCGTGAAAGACATTTTTCGTGTAGAAAGGTATTATGAAAGGTATTTTTCGTATAGAAGAGTATCAAGGAATAAATTTTTCATTCCATAAAAAGTCATGGAAGACGCTTTTTATGTAGAAAATACAAATAAAATACAAACTTCATGTGGAAAAATAGTGGAAGACGTTCCTTAGGCAAAGGAAGTTTGCGGAATACAAAATTTTGCCAAATTCTATTAGAAGACCCATTTTATAAAAAGCGCAACTTCTAAGAAACTTTCCATGAAGTATATTTGAAAAAGCTTTTCATACTGAATAACATCTTGGAAGATAGATTTTATTTAAGTTGATATCAAACTTAGATCCAAAGACCCTTCTTCATATAAAAGGCACTTCTTTATAGTTTCATGATTTGAGAATTTAATTTTGATTAATCTATTAAATTTACTTTAGTTATGTTGTAAATATAAATAATTT
>JAHXMU010036809.1:0-33442 GCA_019455685.1 Philornis downsi
TCGGAAGATATAGCATATATGGGTTATATCGCCGTGTGGGAGTTATCAGAAGGAGTGCGACTAATCGGTCAAATCTCCTGCTACTCTGTAAAACACTATAATTCAATACAAACAGACAGGTGAGCATAGTTCAACTTAAAAAGTTATGAAACACATTTGATTAAAATATAATTGGTGCTTTGAAAGTTTTCTTCCGAATGATAAATTTTCTGTTCATATGTACCTTCAACCCTTTTATATAGCTTTAAAAGTCGTCCTTCGTTATCTATATCCGTTTTGTTCGAAAATCGGAAAATGAAGCTTAATGGAAACTGAGGTTTTCTAGGTCTTTTTCAGTCGCCAGTCATCACTTCTGGCTTCCCCGAAACCCATATGCTACAATTTTTCTTATTGGCGTAAACACCGTGTGAGGAAAGAGCTTCATCGTAGAAGAAAATTTTGTTCGATTGAAAGCCGACGTTTGAATCACCACTTTTGTAGTAAATTTTAACTACTTTTACGCGTTCTTTTATTAAACGATCCGTGTTTGCAAATGGCAAACCTAAATAACACTTCAGATGACAGGAATTTAACAGCTGAAAGCCTTGCCAGACCGGTTGTTTTGAAACCACTAAATAAATAACTCTGTTTATATATATTTATTTAGCTTTTTACCCCTTATATTGCTTGTCAATTTCAGGCAATTCTGTTAGGCTGTATATTCTTTGAGCGTCTATATATTGCATTTTCCAAAATATCGACTATCGCAAGGCTGTTCCGCTTAATTGTATAACTAAATTTAACAAAATTTACTTTAATACACTTCTCACATAAAATGTAACAACATTTTTCATATTCCACATATTTTCTAATAACTTCACATTCCCTATTAATTTCCAAGAAGTGGTTACCCTGCCCCAAATGCATATTTCCCCTACTTTTCCCTTTGCATATTATCTAATTGCATTTTGCCAAAATTGTCAGTTCTTTTGTAGTGATCGGTGTGAAACGTTGGCAGTTCGGGTATGTCGGGTCGGGCTTGTTAATACATACATATGTTTGACGTTACAGTAACTAATGTGTTTAATTGAAAAGTTATCAATTCGCGAAAAAATTAAGTGGAGAAACTAAGAAACAGAAAAACAAATGAAGACTGCATTATTAGCCAAACACATCAGTGATTTGCTTCTCCAAAACATAAACAAAACATATCTCCCATATACTCGTACCATTCTTGTGATGCAACCGAATTGGTCTTTCTTTTCGTTAATCGTCATATAATAAAAAATGTTATATTGATGTTCGTAAATGACGTCGTAGCTCTCTCGTGAATGTCGTCGGAAGAAGTTTAGAATTTTTGTTGCTATGTTTGTGCTTAATAAACGGTGAATACTCAGTGTGAGAAGTTAAGATTAATGAACCAAGTAAGAGGGGAAGTAAAGACAGTGCGATTAACTACAAGTGTTATGCAGGGAATAGACGCAAATGATGGTGACAAAATTTGAGAGAATGTCTTGTCATTGTGTTGTGCAGAGATCTATCACACTTTGACACGTACAGTGAGTGTGGTAATAACTGAAAATGTGTATCAAAGGTTAAAACATTAGAAAAACCATCCACGCAGCCATTTACATATGTATGTATGTGCGAGAAGCAAACAAATATGCAGCGGAGCAATAATGCACATAGAACATTTGTTTTGAGGTAAGTTATCTGACATACATACATCCATATGCATTATTATGATTTTTTTAAGCAATTAAACGAAACACCAACAAATGGAGGACTGCGAAGAAATTTGTGTGAATGCATTTGAAGAAGTGGTGTTGCCACGATGACAATTTTTCAAGGGGATTATTTGGTCATTGCATATTTTTCAATGGAAAATCATTTTTTGGGTAAAACTGTGCAACTTAAATTGTTCGTCATTTTGAAAATTTTATGTTGTTTTCTACAACAAATTAAAACTGAAGTTTTTTCGGCAAAATTGTGCCATATGAGCCAGATGTCGGGAAAAATAATGGCGCAACTCTCAGAGTTCACAAAAAAAAAGGGAAATTGAGGCCAAAGTTGGAGCCGGCCGCATGGGACTATAAGGGTGGCCGAGGTAGAGGTCTTTACGTTCAGTTTTTTACTCTTAAGTGGGTACTTATCAAATCAAAAACATGCAGTTTTTAGGTCTAAGACCTCCGTGTTATTCGCGATTTTTTAGGTCACTTTGTGAACTTTGAGACTGAAATTGATTTTAACAAATATCAAAATAATGTCCTTTTTAAATATATTATAAATATGCTCATTATGCCCAGTATAATTAACAAAATTTGTCATAGGCCCAAAAAAAATGATACGAAAGCGAATCCGCCTAGAAACACTTTCTCATTGGATTTAGCTACATATTTCCGCCTGTCAGTGTATTAATTTTTCCAAATATATACACCAGTGTGACCCCTAAAGACGAACCCGATTTGCAAATTAAAGCTAAACAAAATCGACACTCATAAATTCATTTTCATTGAAGTAATGCAGTAGCCATTCCCAAACGATCCCAAATATATTTTTTAATTATTAGTAATCAGCGACTATGACGATATATTGTGAACCCGAACTGGTTGCCGAAATGTTCTAAACTTTATACGACCCCGGTTTCAAAAATATGTTCACTCTCTTTAAAATAGCATTTTCCAAAAGAATGTTGCATATGTACAGAAGAGTATATACTTAGCGCTTACCTTTGATATGAGTTTATTAATATTGTGCACTAGTTTGCTCTATTGTAGAAAATATTTAGTACATTTTATCCAAATCGACGGAAACTAATGGAACTCTATACACGTTGTCCTAATTGAGAAATAAACTGTTTTCATTTTGGTAGTCGTTAGTTTGAAAAATTCCTCAACTCAACACAAACATTTCTAATCTATCTTTTACAAATTAGTATTGTTTTCTTTTTAAAGGATAATTTTTATGAAGACAATAGAGGTGACATTTTGTGTAGGAAAAATAACATTTTTTAACGTATCTGAATAAAACCGACTTAACCTCTTTGTGTTGGTTGAATAACCGGTAGCAGTATTAAAAAAAATGTTTTTCATAACTATTCGAAACTCGAATTTCTGAAAAAGTAAATTTCTTGAATCGTGATTACTATAAAACAGTTTGTTCAACACAATCATTCTTAGGACATTTTCACATTTTCTCAAAAACCAATTACACGTAGCAAAAAATGTGACTAAACTGGTTGTTTGAAAATTTCGGACAAAAAAACAGTCAACTGGGCTTCAGTTTTGAATACTCTACATCCGTTACCAAATTTCAATTTTATTCACACACATTTTTCATTCCATTTTTTCTATCATTGGTTCAATCAAAGGTTTCCCTTCAATAGTTAGACTGACCGACATAATCAAAGTTCACTTTTCACATTGTATTCTGATTTTTAACATCTGGTAACTCAGCCCCAATTGTATTGTCACTAATTGTCTAACGGACATTTGCAAAATTAGTATTGGCTCTTAGGCGATTGGGTCAAGAACATTGCAGAAGTCGGTAATTTCGGTTATATCGGTCGAGTTCGTTAGTAATATATTTGGTGAAGACGTTAAAAAAAGAAGTAAAGTTAGCATAATCAAGGGAAAAATTACACAGCAAAAAGACAAATGGAGTGTGCCTCATTACTCTAGAACTCAAGTCATTTTCCTTTCCCTTCTATTGTTGACCATTTTCATTCTACACATAAATTGGTCTTCTTTCAAATAAATGTTAGTCGCCACATCCCATTTTTCGACCAAATTTTGTCGTAAAGCTGGCAAAATGATCCGACTCATTTTTCAGTCAATTCATTTTCCGTTTAGAATTGTTGTTAGTATTTTGTTCTCCCAACTCAGTTAACATTCTGAGAGATTTGATATAATTTTTTTAAGAAGATGTAGGAGGAGTAAAGACAGGAGGAGTTACGAATATACATATGTATATCAGACAAAATTTGGAGAGTGCATTGTTTTGTGCAATGTAAATTTGTTGACTGAGATCATAACATGATAAAAGATAAATATAAGCAAATGGTCATGGAGCGGAGCAATGGATAAATACAGGGCGCTTCAAGTAAAGTAAGTCATGAGACATGGATACATATCGCACCTGTTCATCAAAAGTAACACAACTAAAAATTTACAAGTTTTCAGTAGAGGCAAAAAACTAATTCCGCCAATATAATGGAATTATTGTTAGAAACAAATATACCGTTGTAAAGGAAACTCAATAATATTTCAATAAAATAACAAAATTTATTTCTCTGCTTCCTTTTTGCGAAATTATTACGGATTTTTGATTTAATACAGCTTTCATAAAATTTTTTGATCTACATGTCAATATTATTTCAAGTTAAAGTATCACAAACCAAAATCAACAGCTATTGATAAACAGATTTTCAACATGAAATCAATCACAACTCGAATTAGTACACTTTTGCTGATTCATTTGAGTACCGTAACCCTTGAACACTTCAACACAACAACTTCAACTAGAATCAAAACAAACAATATGAGTACGCAAAGAAAGATATAACGGCATTTCTCTCATGAAATATTACAAATAGAATATCAAAAATTTTATAGTGGTTAGATATGGTAATCATACACTGTTTCCTTCAAAAAAGTGGAAAATAGAATTTTTTGAGTTGTGTTACTTTTGATGAACAGGTGTGATATTTGAACATCGTTTAATTAGCTTCCTATTTGGAGTGGCTAGTAGTATTGCTAATTAGGATTGCACTATTTATGTTTTTTTTGGTACATATTTTTGGTCAATGGGCATTTTTTAAATGTGTGTCACATGTTTCTCAACACTTTTTGGAGAAATATAAATTCTCTGGCCCTGTTTTGTTTAAATTTAAATGGTTTTTTAATTGTGGTTTTTTCGACAAGTATATTACGTAAATACTAGCAAATGTAACAAAATAACGAAAACCGTAATTTTAACTACAAGTTATGTCATGAAAATTATTAAAACGAAATTGAAGATTTTTCTCTCTTAAACTCTCTCTCTCTCTCTCTCTCTTAAACGCTTTTGTACAAATTCTTATTCATCGTATCACATTTGATGGCTTTTTTTTTGTTAATAATAATTTGAATTGGTTTTTATTTGTGTGAATTATCGTACACGTCTCTTGTGTTTCGTAAATTGAAACTATTCATTTATATCAGAATATATGAAAATGTATGAATGAATGAAATATGCAAAACTATTTGCTCGAAATGCACGGTTCCTGAAGCAGAAGCATTTTGTCCTGTTTCGCTGATGTAACTACCTTTCGACTTGTTTTTGTGCCATTTGGTGTGTTTAAAAACGATTAATTTTTCAAATATTCAGATGTGGGCACAAAAATTAAGGACCTTTTAAGTATGTTCGTATAAGCATTTTTAAGTTTCAAAAAGATAACTGGAAAATTTTAATCCTTAGTTTTTAAATGTGTTAAATATACAGGGTGGGCCATAAGGGTGTTGGCGGTTTAAATATTCAATTAAAAAAAACTACGAAACATAAAAAAAATATATTTGTAATTTTAAAAAGTAGAAGCATGGGAATTTTTAAGATTAAGATTAAGATTTAAAAATAATGTTGTCCAAATGGCTTCCCTCGGCTGCTTGACACTCTTGGGACCGAAGTTGCAAATTTTGGAAAACTCGTTGAAAAGTTGTTCTCGGTATTTTGTTACTTTCCTGAATAATGTTCCTCTTCAATTGCTCTAAATTGGTCGGATTATTCTCGTAGACTACCGATTTGAGGTAGCCATATAGAAAATAGTCGCATGGAGAGAGATCGGGGCTACGTGGGGGCCATTCAATATTCCCCCTTTTCGAAAGGAGTTTTCCAGGAAAAACGTTTTTCATCAGCTCTTTGGATACCCTAGCCGTATGACATGTGACCCCATCCTGTTGAAACCACATCCTCGAGGTATTGCCTTGAAGTTCTTGCAAAGCTGGCACCAAAAAGTCTGCTAGCATGTTGCAATAATTGTTCGCTCTAACCGTCGTGAACTGAAACACGAACACGCTCCACAATGTCGGCTGATCTTGGAGAAACTGGGCGACCACGAACCGTAATTGGTACTGTTGAGCCGGTTGTTTCGAACATTCTGATCCATTTTCGTATCACATTGGCGCTTGAAACTTCACTTAAATCGTGTAAACCGTGTTCATGCCGATACAAACGTCGTGCAGTAATCACTGATTTATTGTTTTTGTAATACGCTCGGACACAAAATGCACGCTGCACTCCCGTGTACGGCTCCATGGCGACTAAATTTCCAGGAAGCGGCGCAGCGAACAACATATCCCCCGGCCACCCCGCGCCTCGCGTTACCGAGAAATTGAAGAATTAAATCGCCAACACTCATATGGGCCACCCTGTATATGGGAAATAATATTTGTAACAGAAAATTTTAACAAAATATCAAAAATTTTTTAGCAGAGTTTTTTTTTTTAGAAGAAATTTAAAATTTTTCGAAAAATGCAAACATAATTCACACCTTAAAATGAATTTTTTTGTAACATTTCTATATTTTTCGTGAAGTTTTACTAAAAAATGTATCAAGCAAAAGTAAAATAATTTGAAATTTTTTGAAAAATATGAAATTGACATATTTTTAAATTTTACCATTTTTTCCAAAAAAAAAATTTTTAAAAAACATGTAATTAAAAACAAATTTGTAAATAAATTATTTCGAGAAATATGAAAAATGTTAACACGTATTCATTTGGATTAAGAGGGGAATTAATTTTGACGTTCAGTGATAAGCAACAGCAAAAAAAAAAAACCTTTCGTGTTAACATACTTAAGATTGTCGCTCGGAAGACGCAATTTCTAAAGCTGAAGCGGTTCCTTGCACTACCATGGTTTTAACAGGCCTTTAGATCCATTTTTGTGACGTTTGATATGTTTGTAACTGAATTTTTACAAATAATCTAATGTAGGTACCCAAATTTTTAGTGTGTCCTATATAAGCATTTTATAAATTTCAAAACGTTAATAAAAAAAATTTCCATTTCCATTTTTTTAGAGTATGTATTTTTCGGCAAAATATTTTTGGGAAAATAGAAACGTAATCGCCAAATTTTCCTAAACTGTTTTGCTTTTATTTTCTCCAATTGTTAAAATTTACCAAAGGAAACCAAAAGAATTGTTTTTGAAAAGTTTTAGGTGTTCGGAAAATATGAAATTGATATGTCTTATATTTTGATATTTTTCTGAAAACTTTCAAAATATTTTGTTGCCAAATTTTTCTTTCTTTGAAAAAAATGAACTCATAAAAATGTGTTTGAAAAGAATAATATCTTTTAAATAAATAAATTTGGCGTCAGGGGCAAGGGAACTCAGGCATCAGTCTCTTTGCATACTTCGATTATATACCTAGTCCTGCCATATGTTCTGTTACACAATTTCCAGCGCTTATCGTTCAAAACTTCTTGCGGGAATAGAACCGTTAACTTTTTTTTCAGAACACATGCACTGATTAGTGAAGAAGACTAGTCAGTTTGGTTTCAGTTTGCAATCTATTAACATGGTGTGGGGCATTAAAGAGAATCGAGTCGGCGTAATAGCGTTGCATAAGTGCGGAAAGAGTGCTGGCCAAATTTTCGAGTTGCTAAAACCACTCGGAATATCAAGAATGTTCGTTTATCGTGCTATTGCTCGCTTCGGCGAATTGTCTGGAGTGGAAGACAGGCCCAAAAGTGGTCGCCTGCGCGTTGTCCGTACGAGTGCGGTAGTAAAGGCAGTGCGTGAAAGAATTCGGAGAAATCCCCTTAGAAAGCAGAAAATCATGTCCAAGGAATTGGATATATCAACCAGATCCATGTCTAGGTTGATTTCTTGATGATCTGCATATGAAAGCCTATCGTCGGTCCACGGGGCATCTTCTAACTCCTCAGCTAAAAAAATTAGGCTGGAAAGATGCAAGCGACTTTTGCAGTGGCACGCGGACAATGGCCATGAAAACATTCTGTTTACGGATGAGAAAATTTTTACCGTGGAAGAAACAAAGGAAGCGAAAAAAGTTGTTCCAAGGGTTCAACGTGGCCATCATCCCTCTTCCGTAATGGTTTGGTGGGGGGTCTCCCACCATGGTGTCACATCCCTCCATTTCTGTGAAAAGGGCGTAAAAACTGGTGCAAAGGTTTACCAAAAAATACCCTTTTTAATGGACGGAGATGGATCGTCCCACAGGACTCTGCTCCTGCGCACAAAGCTAAAACCACGCAGGAGTGGCTCAGAGTCAATATTCCTGGCTTTATAGCAGCAGAAGATTGGCCTTGAGGAAGTCCAGATCTCAATCCACTGGATTATGCTTTGTGGTCAGAATTGGCGAATATGGCTTGCAAGACTCCCCACAGAAATTTGGGAAGCCTTAAAACAGCATTAACCAAAGCAGCGTCCTCGATCTCCATGGAAATCGTACGTGCGGGTATAGCCCAAATGGCCACACCGTTTGAAAGCTTGTGTTAAAGCAAAAGGCGGCCATTTCGAGTGAATACAATTTTTTTTAGTAACCAATATTGTCTTCTAATAAATGAAATAATTTTGAATACAATATGAATATTGGTTTTTTTTGTTATCGCGTTTTATATTTGTAACAGAACATATGGCAGGACTATGTAATCCCATTTCAATGAGAATTTTTCTACAACCGCAAATTTAAAATAGCCTTTTCGTATTTGTGTGGTCAATGCTGATTTTACATTTCCCTCTCTATGGCACAACTGAAGGATAAACTCTTTGAGAGCTAGGGAATTCTTGTGTCAGTTTGTATATATTTCACGTATATGTTGACATTCCAATAGCGAAAATTCCAAAAAAAAGACTGTTTGAAATAGCCTTTTTGCGATTTTTAAGTCGCGGGAGCTTTTAAAATCTTTCCATGTCTGTGAAGCCCTAGGATGAAGCTTTTGAGATGAATAAGTAAGAGAATTCTGCTGAGAGTTTTTTTTTATATATTTTGAATATATTTTCCCATTCTATTGAAAATATTTCCTCCAACATGGAGGTGATAAAGAGTTCTGGATTGTCTACAATCAGCCCTTTGGCTACACATTTTGAACATGTTCCCATTCGTATGAAAATATTTCTGCAACCACAGAAACAATTTAAATAAAAGACTTTGCATTTACTAAACCTTGATTTCTTTCAAAATCCATCGTTTGATTGTGTAGCCATAGAATAAGCCTTTTGAAATTAAGGTGCAATTGAATTCAGGCGTATGGATATGCACTTGAAGGACACCAGAAATAGTGTAACTATTCGGAATATTTTTTATGTTTTTCCCAATTATTGAGATTGATTTCTTGTAAATCGGTAAATCGTGGTGGTTACTAATTTTTTGTTTTCAAATTTTGTAAGGCGTCTAGCCGTAATACGCAGCCAAAAGCGTAAGTTATTGCTGCTCAAGTTGAAAGTTAGGAAAGAATGACAAATTTCGCAAAATCGATTAACAAGTATGACAAAATTTAATGAATATAAAATGTGATTCTAAGAATATATAGGCTACACTATCCATGGTTAATTGGTCGTTTTTTCAAATTTTGCCAAGCAGTGCAGTCTACATGTTAGGAATTACAGGAAAAATATGAATTTCAGAAAATGGTTGAAGTTGCTTTGAAGGCACCAGAAGGTGTGTAGCAGCGTTGTCCATTCTCATTCCCAGACGTGTGCCAAATTTTGATTCAATGGAGCTAACATAAGTAGACATTTGTATGAGAGGTACCGAAAGGACCATAGTTAGTTGGTCGATTTTATTCTGGTTATAAAACAATGCATTGGAAATATTTAGATTACTGTAGGCTACCAGTTCGAAATTGACTGAAACTCGGAAAATCAACCAGGTTTATCAACACTTGAATTGTGTTAAATTTGATTGAACCCGGTGCAATCATTATCCGTTTGTAAACCCCCACCATAGTTTAGCAAAATATTAGGCTATGCGAAATTTGCCGAAGTTTCACAAAGAATTAAGATATTTCTCATATCTGCTGGCTCTGATTAAAGTATACTTGGCGCTGTAAATTTTTCATTCTGGGTGTTACGTTTTTCCGTATCAAATGATACATTCCATACAAGAGATGAACCCGTCTATAGAAAAATTATGGGTTTTTATATATATTTTTATCGAGGACCGCCTGTGATTAATCGCATCGACTCTATGCGGGAAAGCTTCACACGCTGCACGAATGTGGCGTGACGGAATTCTGTTTCATTTTTGGCGAAGCATAATCTTTGAGGCGTCATAATTTTTAGTTAATACTTTAGCCTTCAGAATGGATCATTTGGAAACATCTATTGGGGTTAAGTCCGGGAAATATGGTGGCCATTGTTATAAAATAATTAAGCTGGGAATATTTCTTGTAGAAAAAGTTGAGTTTTGTAGAAAAGTTCAATGGTTTCATTTAAATCTTTTCTTCCACTTTTTGTATGATGTAGGGTTGCAATCGCTGTTCATATTTTAATATGCAGCTAATGCTACAAGCAGACACATCGAAATTTTTGGCCAACTGAACTCCGCTGGGTCTTTGATTACATTGAATTTTGATGTGCATTTTTCGAATCAATTCTGACGGTATTGCCGTTTGCGGATGTCCATTTCCACAGCGAGTTTTATGCCACCAGAATCATCGTAGGGTGGTGTAATGGTCCGGTACGCAAACCTTTTGTTCACACGCAAATGTCGTTGTTCATTTCCAATGACTGGTTATGATTTTCCGGCTAAATATAAAGCAGTGACATTGTTGCTTTTGAATTCTATTTCGGTATATTTTTTTAACTGCCACGTATGTTTTTGTAGGCTTGTAAACCACGTGACAGACTGACTCTGGTGAAAAAATGAGGGCGCTGTCATGAAATATTTGCTTACAATAGCAACGCAAATTTTATAAAACTTTGAGTGCTTACCACCGTATGAGTTGATATATAAGTCAAACTTTTGAAGCCTGCCCAACTAAGTGTGTGTTTACTTGCTTTTATTTCTATTTGGCAAAAGAAGTCAACCAATTTAGATTATAGAACAGTGGAAAAATATGTTTTATAATTCGACTTAATCTTAATTCTCATTTCGCTAGAAGGTACAGATAAAGTAATTTATACAACAGAAATATTATTCTTCTCCTAAGCAATACAATAGAAATATTTTCCTTCTCCTTTAATAACTTTTCAATTTACTGATTTAGTTCTACTACCGGAACTTTCAGCCGGAAGCATAAAACGAAACAAATGAGAAGCGAAACCAGATGGGAAAGGGAAACAAAAATTTACTAAGTGAAAAATAAAACGATTACAGTAAAATTAACACTTTTATTGGCCCGTTAAACTTGTACTGTTCCTGCCAGCACCAGGTCAAACCATTCAGTCGCAGTAAAGACAGACATCAACTCACTCTTGGATGCCATTCAAATAAATGCTCGCTTTTGGGGTGTGTTACAGCAGTCTAAGGACTAACTGCGACCGGATACACCAAGCTCGATGTGGTAGTTTGCCCTTTCTTTATCTTTCGACGGTAGCAACTTGTCACAGGTGAAGTCTACTTGTTGTTGATAAATGCTGCTTTTGGGTTTATGGTCTATGACAGACAACAATTTCCACCCGTCAAAGTCAGCTCAAAAAACAGATGAACACAAAAACTTCAGAAAGAACAAACCAACCAGAATACCCCAAAGGTTTTAGGATGAAACTTTTGGAGTAGAAAAGGGTAGTTGCAAACAATAACATAAAATGGTTTTCCTAGAAAAAATTCGTCGGTACTAACACAGATATCTACAGTTGTTTAAACATTAACAACACATACATATATAAGGGTATAAAAAGTTTATGTTGGTTAAATTGAGTTTGGTTCATTTAAAAGTCATGAATGAGTAGTTTGATTTTTGTTTCGTTTCTTGTGATACCCTTCAACATATGTTTGTCATAATTTCTGTTGTAAGAACTAAAACTCAGCTGAGATCTCATAAAGTATGTATATATTGTGGATGGCCATAAAAAAATCTTTGTCAGTTTAATCATATCCATATTTTAAATTCTTTGACAATTTAGATCCATGAAAATACTGTTGCTTCCTGAATACTTGAGATATAAGGCTGAGACAGGGAATGTGAATATTTGTTAGCCATAGGCAATTTATGTAAGTTCGAAATTAGACAAACTCGGTTTAGTGGGAAAATACTTGACCATACAACGGCTGCTTCCGCTTCTAGAAAAATTAACACTTTTCTGTTTCCTTTTTTCAAATTCAACATATATTCGTTTATTAAATTCAATATATGGTGGTAGTTGTTACTGATAGACGTTACATAGTATAGACAAGTGCCGAAAGCTTGATTAAGGCCGTAGATGATGTACAGATTCATTGCAATATAAGTAGTCTTAACTTAAATGCCCTCTTTCTCTACATAGTATAATGTCTTCGCAACGAAATATAATAGGGTTAACCTTTTTTTCGGTTTCTAAAGACAATTTAAATTTAAATAAAAAACACATAAAGCTATGATTTCGATGAAACTTTTATTTCATTACTAGCTGACCCGGCAAACGTTGTTTTGCCTTCAAAGATTCAATGTTAATGTGGTAAAAAAAATTAATTGCAAAAATCTCATCTCCAACGCCATCTATCACTTCAAATAAAACCTTTTTAACCTTCCGGAATACTCTACCAATAATTTAAGACCAAAATGAGCCAAATCGGTCCAACCGTTCTCGAGCTTTAGCGAGACTAACGCACAGCAATTGATTTTTATATATATAGATAACACTTGGACCTTGTCGTTATGTACGAAATACAACATAATTTAAAAGACCGCCTCTGGATTGGTTGCAGCAGTGGATCCTTTTGAGGCTCCCCCAGCGTCATTTTCATATTTATTTTTTTTTATCAATCACTTTTTCCTGATGCAATGCCTTTTCCACAATCATGTTTTGGCTCTCTCGAAAGTTTTGTTCGATTAAAAGACTTCATTTGAGGTCAACGACATAGAAACGTACATGAATAGAGGTAAAGCCTGCAAAATCTACCAAAAGTTTAAAAGAAAAAAATATGTAGGCACAATTTCTAACAAAGAGTAATGACACCTTATAAATCATCAACTATATAACAACATCAACATCGATGTGATCAAGCGGATAAAAACGCAACATCGGGTTAGCTTGGTCATGTTATTCAGGTGGACCCGAAACATTCCAGCACGAAAAGACTTGTGCAATCAAAACTCAATTGACAGAATCAGTTTTTTAAAGTGAGTGAAGAATTGGAATATTTCCACCATGTACTTAGGTAAATAAGCAAAGATTATTGAAAAATATGGGGTTATCCATTTTATAGTTTGAAAACCGCCTATCTGGCAAGGCTGGCAGCTGTTAATTGATTATCATCTAAAGTGTTATTTATTTGGCGAGATGTTTGCCAATTACGAATATTGATCATTTAATAACCGAAGAACGCGTAAAAATAGTTAAAACTTACTGTAAAAGTGATGATTCAAACGAGGACTTTCAATTGAACAAAACTTTCTTCAGCGATGAAGCTCATTTTTCACTCGGTGGCTACGTCTTCATACGCAAATACTGTTTATTCCGCCACTTTTAAAAAGAAAATGGACTGAGAAGGTTACTTCCCGTATGTTTTAATAATCAACATACATATATGTATTACTTCTATCGTAGTTAACGAAAAAACGGCGGAAAGTTTAATCTATTTATTCAGAATTGTAATTTTAAGCCTTAAGGCCGATTTGATTAAATTACAATATTACAACGTATCTCCTCCATAAGTCAATAACAAATGCATTATACAACTTTACAATACTAATGTTATAAACAAGTTGATGTATCCTTATACCAGAAAAATATGATTTACAATATGACGATCTACTTCACTTATTAGGATTTTTCACTATATTTGTTTTCCGTCCTAAAATACGTAATTATAACATTAATTGGAATTTAGAGCTACTCCATACATAAAAATTTAGTTTAGTAAAATATCAAAGAACCCTGTTTTTCACAGGTGGGTTTACCTCCTGTCTTGTTCACTGCGGCGATATCAAGATTTGTAGTATTTGTAGTATTAGATAGCATTTGAGACATCCATAATATTACAGGATATTACGTTCTATTAATATTAAAATATTAATAGAGCATATGAGTTGTCTTAAGTGGCTTTTAATTAAGGAATAAATAATGAAATTGTTGAAAAAATGCTGGAAATGCCGATTTTTGCAGAGGTGAGTCCAGTTCTTCTATTGGCGAGCTTTTTCACGTGAGGCGATTTCGCCCACGTTCAACACCTGCAGTCCATAACGTCCCAACTTTATACTAGATAAGCTGACATCAAAATCATGTTCTTGCAGCTACAATTGGTATTTTTTTTTATTATTTCTCCGCTGGCCTCCTCAAATTTGACATGGTTTTCTAAAAAAGTATATGCATTCAGATAGTCCTTATGATGCGTATGAGACGTGTTTGAAAGAAAAATGTTTTGTGACGCACCCACTTATCTAGGGTTTGGGGTAAAACTTTCCCGACTCTCCATCTATCCCATCTATCTATTAAATACAGCCTTAATTAATGAATAAATGGTCAAAATGTTGGAAAAATTCTGAAAAAGCATAATTTTTCTCCAGTTGGATTTACGAGCACATAGCTGTATGAGTTTTTTTTAAAGATTTTTCTTGCTGAAAACAATTTTCTCTCTTGTCTTACATGCAATCTATGGAGTTGGGCATGACGTACCAACTCATCGCCAAATAAGTGAGCTAGTCGAAAACGCTTTCTTATTGTACACGCTAAGTCGACTCACTCCAATTTTCCAGTGAAAGTGGGTATTTTTTCCACATTTTTTTATAATCATGCCCACAATTAAGGTGGTCTGTTAAAGAATAATATGAATCCTTTCAGGATTTATTCACCAGCGCTGTATATATGGCTGTTAATTGGTGAATTAATAGTAAAATATTTGAAAAAGTTCCTTCTGGATGTTCAGTTCTGGAGTTAGAAGTCTGGAGTTGGCTTTAGTATATTGTAATGGTCCAATTCACAATAGTATTGAGAACGAAAATCTGGCAACTCTTCGTAATTTGCGATAAGACTGAGGAAGCCTTATAAATGGTAACTGCAGTCGGTTGTGGGGTTCGTGTCTTACCCAAATCACTAATTTCCATTACATAAAAAAATTAAAGAGTCCGAAAAAAAAAACAACTAAGTAATGAAAAGGAAACTATTGAAATTAGTTGAATCTAACATTTAACTCCATTTTAGTTAACATATAATCACCTAATACCAAGGGAGACTTATTAGTCAATATTTCTGAGGATTCTCCGGCTATATTGACGAGAATCCAAGTCTCAAAACCCTCCCGTACCAATTTCCCTTTTGACCTAAGATAATGGAATTTAATGGGATCCTTTCCATCTAAATCACGCCGTCTAGTTTACATTAGGAAAACGCTAGAAACTTAAATTCACACAGCCATAACACAATATTCAGTTTATTTAATAAAAAAAAAGAAGAAAAATAAAGAACAGACATTCATGAAATGAAGAAAAATTCTCAATTTAAATTTTATAAAGACACAAATTCTTTGAATTAATCCAACATTGATTTGGGTTATTAAGAAAACAAAATAATAATCTTTCATCAACATTCTCATTCATGCGGTTCTGTTTATAGCAGAATTTTTAACATTTCTCTTTAGAAATGTTACGGATTTTGAAATCCAACACTCGTCAACTTATCGTCGAGATACCGCCCGAAATGTGCTAAAAAGTGATCGAAACCTACCTCAAAAGGATCCACTACTGCAACCAATCCAAAGGTGGTTATTTGAATGACATTGTACAGGGTGGCGCAATAGAACGTGCATATTTCAAAAATAGATTACAAAATAAATACAAAAAGTATGGTTAAAATAAATCTAAGGTATTGTAGAGTAATAAATGGAGTTTATTTTTTAAAAATAACATCATATAAATGGTGACCCTCTCTACGACGGCACTCCTCCAACCGCAAAACGAAAATTATTGAAAACTTTCTTCAGTAATACTGCTGTAATGGCTGTCATTTCACCACGGATATTCTCCTTGAGCTGAACGATGTTTCTTGGATTATTACTGTAGACTTTGTGTTTGAGGTATCCCCACAAAAAAAAATCAAGAGGCGTCAAGTCTGGACTACGTGGGGGCCATGGGATATCACCTCTTTTCGAAATCAGTCTGCCAGAGAACATCTGCTTCATCAACGCCATGGAGTCATTTGATGTGTGATAGGTAGCTCCATCTTGTTGGAACCAAGTTCTGGAATTCACTATTCTTGAACTTTCAATTTGTGGAGCCAAAAATCCGTCCAACATCTCAACATAGCGTTCCGCATTAACCGTGACGTTTTGGTCCCGCGCATTTTCGAAGAAAAAAGAACCAATTATTCCTCTGCCAGAGATTGCTGCCCATACTGTCACTTTAGGATTATGCAATAGTTTCTGGTATGTGATATTGGGATTTTCACTGTTCCAGTAACGACAATTTTGACGGTTTACGAACCCATTGATAAGGAAATGAGCCTCGTCAGAGAAAAGGATATTGTCAAAATTGAAAAATCGATTAAGCATTTTATTAGCAAATGCGAACCTTGCTATAAAGTCAGACTATTTCAATTCTTGTGTTAATTGCAGCTTATATGGATGCAGTTTAAGATCCAAAGTTAAAATTCGTTGCAAACTTCGTCGCGATAATTGTAAGACAGACGATCTCTTGCGAGTCGACATTTGGGGATTTCCTCGTACTCTCTCAATATTGTCTTCGGTCCTAGATGTCCTTGGGCGACCATTTGCTTGTGGTTTATATGTTGAACCGGTCTCTTCAAAACGCTTTACCCATATTTTAATTAAATTAGCACTGAGAGCTTCACTAATTCGCCGTAGTCCATATTCGGCACAATATAGTCGCCTAGTAGCAATATATGAACGAGAGTTCTCGTAAAATGCGCGCACGCAAAATGCGCGATGCTTCCCGTCGAAGTGATTCATAGCGACTAAAACTCCATGAGCCTGGCAACCCAACGATGTAGGCGCCCACCCGCCCGCGCCTGTTCTACCCCGCAAAAAAAGATGATGCAATATGCACGTTCTATTGCGCCACCCTGTATTTCGTACATAATGATAAGGCCCAAGGCCTATAAAGAAATGAAAGTTTCAAGGTTTTATTCAACTCTACTTTTGGAAGCGAAAAATTGATAACACGGTGCTTTTGCTAATTGTTGGAAGTACTTCAATTGGGAAGAACACCCGATTTACGAAATTTTTTGTGGTTAAAAAATTTTAAAATTGTATTCCAGTGGATGCCTTATAGAAAATAATATATTACGTATGCGAAGTGAACATTTTCCTTTCCTTCATTAATCTTACAACAAACCGTTATATCCTCCACGGTACTATGAACCGCCGATTATTGTCATTGCTGTATAAGCTTCGGCCTGGCTGAGCCTTTGTTCGTCCTATTATTTTCAGAAAACCGGTTTTCCAGTTTGTGCGAATTTGGGTAATGAGGTTATATTATTTTTCGGTTTATCCCAATCGATTTCTCTGTTCTCTGTACTTTCCTTTGCGTATGAAAAAATTTTGTAGAAATCAATTAATAGTTGTTTAAGCATATTATTTAAACAAATAATGTGGCTCTTGGCCAAAATGTTCATCATTTAATGTAATAAATTGGAATCTTAAGTGAACATTTTTATTTTCTACGACAGCATCCTACGACAACAGGAATTATTCTGCTTGTGGATGACTATTAGAATAATTGTAAAACCATTCCATTGGACTTATTCATGTCTTATTTTAACACCGTCTGAGCGCATTTAATTAATGTGGTTCCATCGTATACAAAAGCAACAATTATTGCCTGTTTGTTCCCGTCTAAATTTGAATTTAGAAATTTAATTTTCTTTTAATTGATTTAACAAAAGGAATGTGCAACGTCATGCCAAAGGTACGGAAATCCCCGCCAAAGAGTACAAATAAACTGACGTAATTTTCTACTTTATCACCGGAGCAACAGACAGTTGAATAAGCAATAAGAACCTGAAATTCATTTCGCATTCAAGACAAAGTTTCGTTACATCCACCTTTTCGCTATTTTTAATTAAAATCGATTTGCAGCTGTCGTGCTAGGAAGTCAGACAAAAGGAGGGGATTTTAATTCTTCGAATATTAACACAGTGTGTAGCATTTGTTTTGAATTAAATTCGAGCATACAACTAAATGAAGTTGGCATGAACTAAAGATTAAGTAGGAATTAATCTACTGGATGGGGCCTAGCAGAATTTCTTTCTTTTCTTAATGAAAATTTAAATGAAGTTTAAAATCGAAAACGATTTAATGAAATGACAATATATCACGCTCAAATTGACTGAAGTTAGAACACCAATGAAGGCGGTAAAATTGGAGCCTAAATAACTTATCAGAAGGCCAATTGGTTTGGTGAGTTATTAATATAAGCTTAAACCCATCCATGAAAATTACACGAAATTTAAAATGCTGTGAAGTGAGATGAAGATTATGTTGTTTTTGTTTATTAAGTAAGTCATTTAGCTAAAGATTCGACATCAAATTAATAAGCTTATATTGATTGCTTGCTAGCTTATATGGTAACTACGCCGCATATAGAAAAGAATTCAAAGAAATTCACATTTTTATACTCCCTCCCAAATTAGCCACACCAATTTTAAATAGCGTTTCAAAAGTGTGCTCCTTCCAATGGGGCTGTGGTCGCGCTATTATGCGTCGTTGTTTAAATTTATTGCAGTAGACTTTTCATTGTGGAATGTTTTGGTCCATCTTTGCAATGTGACCCATGCAATACAACTGCTGTATATTTATTTCGATATAGAGTTCGAGTGGCCCGTGATTTGTATAGCGCCGATACTTTACGATAAAGCCCAAACAGATTTCCGATAGATGAAATGTTGTGACTTCCTTTACGCCCAGTTTTGCTGACTTCTTTTCAATGACTGAGGAGGCTGTAGTTACCTTCCGAAGTTTCCAGCCAATGATGTCCTCATCATTAGCGTATGTATATAACATACGGTTTTTAATAAAGAAGTTGTTAATCATGTTTACTGGAACTTCTCATAATCATAATCACTCCAATCGAGAATGAGCTGTATTCAAACAATAATCTTTTTACAACTGGTAGGCCGACATCATTAGCCTTTTTGACGCCTAAGACGCAAGAAATGAGAAGAAAAGTTGACGTTGACATTGTTATTGTTTGCCACGCGACCTTCCAAAAAAAAGTATAACTTTGTTAGTCGAAACAAAAAAACTTGGTTTGGTCCTCCTGCATAACCAGATGCTTATGCTGACTCTTGCTCTTCTTTGAAAAGGCTAATGATATCTATATGATCGTGTACCGAAGTAGAATAAAGTATTTGTTAAGCTACCAAACGTGTCTGTCTCCATTTTCCTTAATTTGTTGAAGAACTTGATACTTCATGTCGGTTAAAGACTTCATGTCGGTCAGTGTCATTCTTCATGAATACCGAACACAGACAGGGCTTTATAAAAATTTCGCCGTTTCGGAATGTAGAAGAAAGCTTTACAGTGAACGAAGAGAGATATCGACCTGTTTATATTGGGTATTCTTCAATATTTGTCTTGGTTACCTTTCTTAATGCAGGGCATGCGGTTGAGCCAAATCGTGGTTGAAAGTTGAATCTTGCTCATTATCAGTTCATCGTCACCGGTCTGCTGGCAGCCTAGGATTGTAGTTCTTAAGCCACAATCTATGTCATAGTTGACAGTTCCGCTTTTTCTTCATTTGTGATGCTATCCGGGGCTTAGAATGGTAGCAATTGGAAAAAGTTCTTGGTTAGGTCTTGGCTATCTCTGGCACATGCATCTTTGAAAACTATGGCTCTCTTTGCATTCGGTTGGAAACGTTTTTCATTCTACTAAACCTCTTGCGCTCGTTAACCTAAGCCAGATGGCGATTCGAATTTATATTAGCACTACGGATCACACATATGTCTATGACAATAGAAGTATGCCTTCCGTCTATTACTATGACATCAATCTGGTTATTTCTCTTATAATCAGGAAATAACCGAGTTTATTGTATATACTCTGCGCTGGAATCTGGCCCCACTTACCACCATGTTCCTCGCCGCGGCGAAACTAAATGACCTCTTTTATTGATAGGTGTTGTTAGCAGACTAAACTTATCCACAGTTGGGTTAAGAGAGAAGGAAAGTTTTCCTAAATGAATTTAATATCGTGGCAGATCTCGTTTTGAATCGTTTTGAAACTTGACACAGTCTAATGTTTTGCCAGGTCTTTGTCGGAGATTGTAAATGGTTTATATGGCCCTACCCTTTCTGATACCTCTGATACCAAATTTGGTAGATTTTATCAAAATTTCTATAATTCCTAATTCATAGACTGCAGCGACATGAATTTTTGTCCACTGTTTTTTTTTTTATCACTAATCTTTAACAAAATTTAATAAAATCGATCGTTTAGCCATGCATGTACGAGGTGTGATAAAAAAAACGTTTTGTTGCAAATTTCGTGAATTACTTATGTTCGATTTTCGCATTTTTTTTCTGTTGGTACACATGTCTATTATACATGTTAACAATATCAGCCATTTTGGATTGTCAGTTTGTTTTTGACAGATAAAAAGGTTAGTCGTGTTTTGGTATAATCTTCGATTTCTTACTATTCGAAAAAATGGATCAAAGAAACTGTATTAAGTTTTGTGTAAAAAAAAATTAAATTAAATGTGCAAGGACATTTGAAATGTTGACTGTGGCGTTATGCACGTCTACTATGAGCAGAACACAAGTTCAGTTGTAGTATAACCGGTTTAAGGGAGGCCGAGAAGATGTCAATGACGATGCTCGTCCTGGTCGCCCGAGCACGTTAACAACCGATGAATACATTGAAGCAGTGAAGCAAATGATTTTGGATAATCGTCGAATTACTATTAGAGAGGTTACTGATGATGTTGCCATACGAGTATCGTTCGGCTCATGCCAAGTAATTTTTACGGATATTTTAGGCATGAAACGTGCGGCAGCGAAGATTGTTCCAAAATTGCAAAATTTTGAGCAAAAACAACGTTGCATGGATATCGCTCACGATCTGAACGTAGTCAACGACGATCTAGATTTCCTCAAAAAGGGCATAGCTGCTGACGAATCATGGGTGTATGGCTATGACATTGAAACCAAGGCTCAATCATGCCAATGGAAGCGTCCAAGACCGAAAAAAGCACGTCAAGTTCAGTCAAATGTGAAGGTTTTGCTCACTGTTTTCTTCGATTGCAATGGCGTGGTGCATCATGAATTCTTGCCACAAGGTCGTACGGTTAATAGGGAATACTACCTTGAAGTTATGCGCCGTTTGCGCGAAGCTATTCGTCAGAAACGCACAGAATTGTGAAAAACCCAATCATGGATTTTGCACCATGATAACGCACCACCTTACACATCGATGCTTGTGCGTGAGTTTTTGGCCAAAAACAAAACCGCAATCATGCCTCAACCACCGTATTCACTGGACTTGGCCCCCGCTGACTTCTTCCTTTTCCTAAAACTGAAGACACCGATGAAAGGAAAGCGTTTTGCTACGGTTGAGCAGATACAAGAAAAATCGAAACAGGAGCTGTTGGCGATACCAAAAAGCGCGTTTTCGAAGTGTTTCGAGGTTGGAAAAAACGCTGGCAAAGTGTATTATATCTGAGGGGGATTACTTTGAAGGGGACAAGATAGTTATTGATGAATGAATAAATACTTTGTGGAAAAAATTTAAAATAACGGTTATTTTTTGATCACACCTCGTATTTCTCATACAAATGATCGGTTTAGCGCAAATATTCTTTCATTCGGCTGCACTAAAATTGGTCAAGTTTGAGTCAGGATATGTTAAGGTAGTATCTAAGAATAAAAATGGATCGTCCATAGAATATATTTATGTTTCCATCTCCTTTTTTTTCCGTCGTCGTGACTACTAAATTTCGCACATGTTGCTTATTATGGCTGTTATAGATAAAACCGACGAGAGGCGGGGTACTTAAGACTCTTGCCCACTACAAATTCGCATCCAAATTTATACTTTTCTGCTTTATAGGTTTAGGTTTAGGTGTCGCAGTTTTTGCGCCGAGTGTATTCTTGTCCTCTTCGCTTCTCTTGAATGTGATTCCAGCTTTATATTTAACAACGATGTCCGCCAATTGGATGGAGATAGTATTTCTATAAAGTGACCAGACTTTCCATTTGCTTATCCATAAATCATGGTCGTTATAAAGCTGTTGTTGCGTTGTCGGCGTTGTCCTCAATTGAGCGTAGAATTTCGATAATAGCTGTCAATTATGTACCTAAAACCCTTTCGAGCTAGCATATATAGGTACTTAACTAGACACCTACTTAATTTAGCTACTACACCACAGATGCTGGATTTCATATTATGATAAATGTAAATATTTTATTAAATACCAACAATTAATTACACTGGCCAACAAGGTTTTAGACTGGAGCAACTAAATAAATATCTAAATATCTTTCTTACGATAATTTGGTGGGCTAAATTCGAATTTGTAATTGGTTTTTCTCTCTCACATCAGGTTTTCGAGATACAAAAAAATGTTTTTATTCGTTTTTTACATAGAACATCACTAGCTTATGTGGTAATTACGCCGCATATTGAAAAGAATTCAAAGAAATACACTTTTTTATACTCCCTCTCAAATTGGCCACACCAATTTTAAATAACGTTTCAGAAGTCTGCTCCTTCCAATGGAGCTTTCGTCGCGCTATTCTGCGTCATTGTTTAAATTCATTGCCGTAGACTTTTCATTCTGAAATTTTTTGGTCCATCTTCGCAATATGACCCATGCAATACAACTGCTGTAATCATATTTTGATAAAATCTATTTCGATATACAGTTCGTGTGTGTGTTTTTCGATGTTGTGACTTTCTTTACGCCCAGTTTTGCCGACTTCTTTTTAATTATTGAGGAGGCTGTAGTTACCATCCGCGATTTCCACCCAATAATGTGCTTTCGAATTTGTAGTTGGTTTTTCTCTATCACGTCAGGTTTTCGAGATGCAAAAAAATGTTTTTATTCGTTTTTTACGTAAAAAAATCATCAGTTTATTTTAAAATCAATGAATTTTTAAAGGCGAGTGGCATTATTTGAACGTCGTTTGTATTATATTGTTTCGTTTTCACATATTACAGTCCAGCAATAGTCTTCTAGCAAGCTTTTGTCCCAAAATCCTTGATGATTCTTTTCAATTTTCATTAAATCTTGGTGAGCACGCTCCCCTTGTTCGTCCCTCACCGCACCTAGGTTTTGTGGAAAAATGTCTAAATGCGAATGAAGAAAATCATTTTGAGTGACGTTCGTGCATCTAATTCGTGGTAATTTTTCAATAATTCAGCAACAATTTATCCGTAGTTTTCACTCTTATGGTGCCCTAGAAAATTCTCTAGAAAGATATCCAGGCTAAATATGCTTTCTGCCATAAATATTGTGAAAAATTGTCATCATTCAATAACTTCCTGATCTGAGGGCTAATAAATATGTCTTCTTTGATTTTAACATATTAAATTTTAGCAAAAATCGCTAACAAATATTTAAACGTTGCACCATATTTATCCAGACCCTTGACAAAGTTCTTAAAAATGCCCAATTTTATGTGCAGCGGCGGAAGAAGAACGTCATTTGGATCGATAATTAATAGTTTGTTTGAAATGTTTTGTTTTCCTGGTGAAAACTCAGTTGCTTTTGGCCACTCTGTTCTGACGTAATGATGACATGTAGCGCTACTATTCCATGGACAAAGGAAACAACATTTTGTCAAACCTCCTTGCTGCATACCAGTCAACAAACCAATGACCTGAAACAATTTAGTTTACAGTTATTTACGATGGTCTATATTTTATATCGATTTAAAATTTAAATCACACACCTTAAGGTCACCACAGATATTCCCTTTATTATCGTTGTATTTGAGTAATGTCAAAATTTCAGTCATTGATTCGTAATTTTCCTTTGTGTTAACGGCATGAGTATTTGGTATGGATGGGTTTTTATTCCCATTATGCAAAAAAAGAGCCGAAGAATCTTTAAACTGTACTTAGAGCTACCAATAAATAATCTCCATTCAGTTTTGTCATGGATGGTTTATTTTTTTTTAAATAAACCATCACCATCAGTATGATTAATTTTAAAATATGCAGCCAAGTCCAAGCTTCTATCTCTATAGATTGCTACTTTTATTTCAACTGCAAGATGTTCGAAATTGAATCGAAATAGATCTTCTTTTCATTTGACCACTTGTATAAAACGGTTTTACAACTATTGCAAAACATTGTCGGTGTCCACGGCTTGTTCAAGTTTCTGACAGCAAAACCAAAATAATGTAAACATGCATATTTCA
Source organism: Philornis downsi (assembly GCA_019455685.1). Classification (NCBI taxonomy): domain Eukaryota; kingdom Metazoa; phylum Arthropoda; class Insecta; order Diptera; family Muscidae; genus Philornis; species Philornis downsi. The sequence continues at coordinate 24,445 of JAHXMU010036809.1, forward strand.
GTGATTCTTATATTGCATGTCTTTTTTTTCCAACCAAATATTTACTACACACAAAGCAAAAATAGCTTGAATAATCAGTAGTACACGATCTTCCTGACGTGCTTAAACGCCACTATTATGAAGATCTAGAATGAATGTGGGCTTCTGTTAAATTAATAATAGTGAAATTGTAGTGCCAGTATTGACTGTTTTACAGTATTGACAGCATGCGATAAAAAATTAACAAGACGTGATACTCCAATTTTTGTGCTAGATTCTAATTTAGCGCACCCAGATTAATTAAAAAATATGCTTCGTTTCTGCAGTCCATTTTTTTTTCCAAATTTGTCGACCAGTGTTATCATTCTTTGAGTAATACATAAAACTGCATAAATAGTCGCAAATATTGAGTTTCTATTAAGATGCGATTAAAAAAAATCTATTATTTTTCCAATAGATGGATCTTGCGTTGTACAAGTGCGATCTGGTAACGCTAGATGGCGTTAAAAAGATAAAATTTCGTATTCGAAAAACTACTCCGACAGTTTTGTAATTCCTTGATTAAGTATTGCTTGAGTTGGAGACAAAGATGGACACCAGCAAAGAAGAAATATTTTAGCGATTTTTTAAACGGCTAACGGCTAAAAGGACAGCTAGGCGGCTAAATATCTGAATAGTGTTTATGGTCTTAATACTGTAATAGTGAAACATGTGAAATTTTGGTTTCATCGATGAAATAATGACAATAATGAAAATGAAAAAATGAATGAATAATGAAAAAAAAAAAAAAATAATGAAATGCGACCATTATGTTAGCACTGTTTCGTTTCTGCAGCAGGTTAATGGATCGAATTTCCATCTGGACATTGCCGTTAAATTGAAATAAAATCGGGCCATTTTTGATTTGCATCAAGAAATTTGTGAAAATTAACTGGCGCAGATTTTGCCAACAAGGAGAGAGAGAGAGAGAGAGAGAAAGAGAGCGAGAGAGAGAGTGACCGAGAGAGAGAGAGAGAGCAAAGTGACAACAAGTTATCGAACAAAATGTCTCATATTTGACCTAAATCGGATCTTTCTAAATATGCCATATAAAGCTTCCACTGCCATATAAAAATAATGGATACACCTATAAAAATCACTTTTGAAGTATATGGTGACTGATGATGAAAATTGGATTGCTGACGACAACGTCAAGGGAAAATGATCGTGGTCGGCGCAAAGGCTGGCCACAATAAAATTGGCGCTCAGGAAGGTTTTGCTGTATGCTTTATGGGACTTGCAGGGAATCATGTACAGGGTGGGCCATAAGGTTGTTGGCGGTTTAAATATTCAATTAAAAGTAGAAGCATGGGAATTTTTAAGACTTAAAAATAATGTTGTCCAAATGGCTTCCCTCGGCTGCTTGACACTCTTGGAACCGAAGTCGCAAATTTTGGAAAACTCGTTGAAAAGTTGTTCATGGTATTTTGTTACTTTCCTGAATAATGTTCCTCTTCAACTGCTCTAAATTGGTCGGATTATTCTCAAAGACTGCCGACTTGAGGTAGCCCCATAGAAACTAATCGCATGGAGAGAGATCGGGGCTACGTTGGGGCCATTCAATATCCCCCTTTTCCAAATGAATTTTCTAGGAAAAACATTTTTCAGCAGCTCTATGGATACCCTAGCCGTATGACATGTGGCCCCATCCTGTTGAAACCACATTCTCGAGGTATTGCCTTGAAGTTCTTGCAAAACTGGCACCAAAAAGTCTGCTAGCATGTTGCAATAATTGTTCGCTCTAACCGTCATCGCATGGCCTCTTTCGTCCTCAAAAAAGTATGGTCCAATAATACCGGTTGACGTTATCCCAGCCCACATGATAATCACGTTTCAAAAATCGTCGTAAAGTTGTTCTTTTGAAACTGGGCGACCACGAACCGTAATTGGTACTGTTGAGCCGGTTGTTTCGAACATTCTGATCCATTTTCGTATCAGATTGGCGCTTGGAACTTCACTTAAATCGTGTAAACCGTGCTCATGCCGTTACAAACGTCGTGCAGTAATCACTGATTTATTGTTTTCGCAATACGCTCGGGCACAAAATGCACGCTGCACTCCCGTGTACGGCTCCATGGCGACTAAATTTCCAGGAAGCGGCGCAGCGAACAACATATCCCCCCGCCACCCCGCGCCGCGGGTTACCGAGAAATTGAAGAATTAAATCGCCAACACTCATATGGCCTACCCTGTATTAAAGGCTGCACTCCTACGGCAAAACTTTTAATTCAGACCTGTACAATCAACAAATAGACAGTGTTAAGGAGGTAATCTCTTTCTCCGATAAGAGAGGAATTGGAACATAATTCAGGCCAATGTGAGTCTACACACATCAAAAGAGACCCACCAGAAGCCATGGGAACTTAGTTGGGAGATGATGCACGATATAGTCCGGACCTCCAAGTGCTCCGGACCTGCTCATGTCTATGGCAAATGATTTGTATCAAGAAATTTGTGACAACCAACTGCCGCAGAATTTTGTTATCACGGTCAAGGCTTTATGTGAGAGACGCATAAGCGAATCACTCTCAAAATAGCAACGAGCTATCGAACAATATGCCTTATATTTGACTTAATCGAATTATTTTAAGTATGCTAAGCTTTCAATGCCATGTAAAAATAATGAAATTCTTTTTATTACACTCTTACAAATTATGAACAAACAATTTAGTTCATATTCTAAGAATCCAGCACCAAAGACTAGCGTTTGTATATGTATGTGTTTAAGGGGTCCCGGTGGTCTAGAGCTCGAAAATTTAGGGTATTTTCAGGATTTTTTTTACAATAAAAAAATGAAAGACGATATTTAAATTTTTTTAAGCTTTTTATTTAACTTCTTTCACATACAAAAATGGAAAAAAAAAATTTTTTACATACAAAAAAAAAATAATTTTTTTTTAATTTTAAAAATGGCACAGAAATTGACCCATCCGAAAAATTGGACCTGGACGGTGTTGTCCATTTTGGCTCTTCTATTTATCTGAAACACAAAAACCAAAAAAAAATATTAATTAGTATGACTGTAGCGCTGTTTTGAATTTAGCGTTCTAAAAATCGGGATGTTTTTCAGTTTTTTAATAAAAAAAAAAGAAATACGAAATAATTGAAATAATAATATGATTCTAATACGGTGATAGCCATTGATGTTGTGAACAACATATTAAAATTACAGACGATTCGGTTAAATAGTTTTTTTTTTGGCAACACCAGCCCGAAAATATTAGTTTTGAGATAGTTGAGTTTAAAGTTGCGAGAGCGAATATTTTTAAAAATGTCAGAAATTTTTAATACTTACAGTTAATCAGCGATTCCAGCACCATACAGAACTCCTTATGTTTATTCGTACTCCAATGATTCTTCATGCCTTTGATTTTTTCGCGTTGTTTGAGCTTCATTTGAGTCATCAGCGCTTCGACGGTTGGCTGTATATACTCGACGCTCGTCGCGATCTCGTGCGAGTTGCTCCACTAGTGGTCCGATGGTGATATCCATGACCTCCATAATTTTCAAAACTGCAGCGAATCCTTCATTAAATGTGCAGGCAGAAATATATGTGGCAGTATCAATTATTTTTTAAAAACAAACTGACAGACACAAGAATTTAAACTCTCATTATTGTTCTGGTTATTGCTACCAATACACCTTTCCAATAAATCATCTGCTGTTAATTCTTCGTAGATGGGTTTCAATATTTCTTGTGCGTCATCGTCTAGAGCAGTTGGATGCTCATAGGTATCTAAACTACCTGCAGCTTCACTCTGATGCCATTTGCACCAAGATTCTGGACCTGGAGAACAGTGCGAGTGTTGAGGATTGTCATTTGACTCTACCTGCTAAAACGACTGTAGAATCGAAAATACCGGGAATATCCTTCCAAAATTGTGACAGTATATTCTTAGAAGCCTATACTTTTGAAATATCAAAAAATAAAATCGATTTTTTGAAAATTCTAGACCACCGGGACCCCTTAATACATTTTTACAGATGCTCTCCATCTCTGATCTGCTTATTTGAAATTGATTATTCGCGTTCAAAGTGTTATTTAATCTTAATACAAAATTTTCCTAATGGCAGGCCAATGTCAAAGCTATATTACAATCGAATTCTTTTGAAGCCACACCTTAATTCACATTTCACTTCAGACTAGAGGTTAAAGCGATTTGTTTGCTTTAATCGTTTTTTCTAACTTACATCTACAAAATATTTTTTTTTTTACAAATTGATGTGCTTTCCAGTAAATAAATTGTGTTGTATAATTAATAGCTATTTAATTAGACAATAATTGAATTTCACACATACAATTGGTTGCCGTACGCGAATGCCATTGCAAAACATTTTATAACTCTAGGACTGGATCCTCTCTCCACTGTCGTATTTTATCATTAAGGCAATAAACATATCCCCGCATATTCAGAAGCGGTTGCAATACAAACCTCAATACACAAACACGGATTTATTTTTATTTTGTTTCCGGTGTGTTGATGTTCGTCCTTGTGTCTGTTGTCATCTGAGTGTGTAAGCATGTGGTTGTGTGTGGAAAAACATGTAGAAATGTGGTACGACACGAGTGGAGGGAGAATCGCATAATATTAGTGTTGTATAACATTAATTAATGCTAATTGGAAATTACAACAAATGGGTTACTGCTGCCGTTAAAGACGTAAAGCGGCAAAGCAATGAAACCAATAGCCATTAAGAAAGCCATCGAAAATCTCAGCCAAAGTAATTGTGTACGTTGTTATGGTAAGGTAGAGGCTTAAATTGGGGCACACGTAAAGCAGCAATCTCCATCACCAAGCGAATGCTATAAATTTGGAATTTCATATTGTCGAGAAAGTTATATGGCACGAAATCACACAATTTTATGAAGTGCAATTGCGCCGCTATTAATAGTTATTTTTGTAACTGTGTGAATTTATTTTTGCCCAAATAAATTGTACGATTTTGCTTACAATTGCTTCTGTCTGGTTCGGCAGGAACGGGTTCACTTCTGACATATATTTACCTCAAGAGATTTATAAAAAATATAAAAAAGCGGGGATTAGCTTTCGTTTCCAAAGTTTATTATAGATTGTACCTTGACTCCAATACAGGATTATATGTGCAGCCAAACTTGCCGTACACGTATGGGGGGAGTATCAAAACTGACTTGAACAAATCAAATAAATTCTCTGATAGATCAGTCGGCTTTAAGTTTACTATAAAGCACTAAATCTCATTACAATTGAGAACTTTACATGTAAAAGTCTCAATTGCAGTGGAGATGATAAATTTAGGATTTATATCTTAGAATTTACAAACATGGGTTCTGGGCATAAACAACTTCTATAGATTTATTGCGCTATGATTGTCACAAAGAATTGTCTACGATTTCAATTTCATTCGTCCTTTAAGTCCTTTTTCCACACGTATTTAAAGAAGAAGTATATTAGAAAAGCCAATTTTTGACATATCATTTATTTTCATTTTCCAAAGATCTTTTCTGTCTATTTTCGAAACAATGTGAAAAAAATTTAAATGGGCATATTATTATATAAAAATGTTTTAGATAAAAATTCTTCAAATTTTATCCCGAAAATACTTTAATATAATAACTAATTTGAGACATCAGCCAGGCATAAGTTAACCTCTGTTTAATATGAATTGGGAAGAATGTATTCATATTGTACAACTTCTGCGGTGTAAAAAGTATTTTTGGAAATAATAAGAATGGAAACAACGTCAACGGCCTGACATCAGCCTTATAAAATATTTTAGTTGATTGCCTAATGCGTTGTTCATTTATGATTTTATTTCTTATATCGGTTTTTTTATATTTTATTTCCTTTTTGTTCCTTTTTTTTATCTTATTTATGATTTTTTTTCTTGTTTTGTTGTTTTTTTTTTTGTTTTATTTACAATTTTATTTCTTATTTTGTTTCTTTTTATTAATTTTATTTATAAGCTTTTTTTTATAAGATTGTTTCCAACCACTTCTTGCAGAAGTTCTTGTACAACTTATTTGTAAAGGGTGTCCCAACAAGAACGCAAGATTTAAATTTGGCGCCATTCGAAGTGTCATTGTTTGACATTTGAACAATTATTATTGTTTGCTAGTAGAAGGTACGAGGTTAGTAAAAATGGAGCGCTACACAAATGAACAACGCATTCTCATTGTGAAATTGTTTTACCAAAATGGTGAAAGTTTTGCGGCTACAGTTCGCAAATTGCGAGCAGTTTGGGTCACAATAATGCTGCAAAAGAGTCAACTGTAAAAAGATTAATGGATAAATTTGCCAAAACTGGATCTGTTAGTGTTGTAAAGACAACAACGCGCCTTCGACCAGGTCGTTCGACCGAAAATGTCGCAACTGTACGTGATGATGTTGCTCAAACTCCATCCAACTCAATTCGACACCAAGCTCAACAAATTAGTGTCTCCAAATCCAGTATGCAGCGAATTTTAACGAAGGATTTGCATCTTCATGCATACAAAGTTCAATTGACTCAGGAACTGAAGCCAGCTGACCATGGACAGCGAAGAGCGTGCGTTAATTGGGTATTGAAAATGCTGATATTGCCGATGAAATCATCTTCAGTGACGAGGCCCATTTCCATCTTGATGGCTTCGTCAATAGGCAGAATTGTCGCATTTGAGGTGAGGAAAATCCTCGAGTGATTCACGAGATTTTGGGCTGGAGGAATCATTGGACCTTTTTTTGTGAAAATGAGGCATGTCAAGCGCAAACAGTCGATGGTGTTCGGTATCGTGAAATGATAACCAGTTTTTTCGTGCCTAGAATTGAAGAAATGAATGTGGAGGGCATGTGGTTTCAACAAGACGGCGCCACGTGTCATACAGCCAGAGAAACAATTCAATTGCTGCATCAGTCATTTAAATCTTGTGCTCTTGTTTGGACAATCTTTAGTAACCCAGTACTTTACATCAGCTTTTTAGGCCTCGTGTTAAAAAAGGGCGAACAGGATTCTTTGAATATGATCGCAAAGGATATCCAAGGATATCTGCTATTCGTTACTCAACGTATTACCTGTTAAAAATGCTTTACATTTTTCTATTTTAATTTTTTTTATATAAAAACTGATGTATGTCGTAAAAACATTTCAAATTTTTATAAAAATATATTATTGTTTGATGTAGCCACCTTTACAGCATATAATAGCATTGATTTTCTCCGGGATGGCTTCACACGCAACACGAATATGGTCCGATGGTATTTTTTTGTCCCACTTTCGGCGAAGACCAATCTTTAAGGTATTGACCGCCTAACATTTTTTTGGTTGATAATCAATTGGGTGGCCATTGTCGTGAAGAAATAAAGCTGGGAATGATTGCTCATAAAAAAACATTATGCGATGGTGGCGAATTATTTACGTGCCCAAGGTAACAGATCATAGGATAACATATTTTCGCGGTAGATTTGTAGATTTACCTTTACGCCCTGTTCAATGAAAAACGAGTTGTGAGTGCCCAGTAGCAGTTAACGCGGTTCAAACTATCACTGATGCATGCGCCTACTTCCGCGGAGCAATTCGCTTGTCCAAATTATCTTTTGATTTCCACTCCAACCATAGTTTTCTTCGTTTACATATTGCTGAATCGTCAATATTGTTTCATCAGAAAACACCAAATTTTCAAGCTCGCCATCAACGTGCAAGTATGTTAAAATCTTTACTCTTGCTAGGCAAGCTACCTTTTGTGCAGGTGTTAAATCTTGCAGTTGTGCTATTTGTAGGACTTCAATAGTAGTTAATTTTTTAATATGCGCTCCATGCTATGAGCAAACACATAGGCAATTTTGCGCTAATTGAACTGCGCTTTGTTGCATTGAATTCTAGCTTTCATTTCAAAACATATCTGGAGATGTTGGTGCCTTTAGATTTTCACCTCCATGACGTTTTTCATGCTACCAGTATCATTGTAGCGCATAATAGTCTGATACACACAAATTTTGTTCACGCGTAAATGTCGTAGCTCATAAACTGTGGGTTGTTGGTGGTTTTCCAGCTAAACGCAAAACAATAACACATTTCTAAATTCCATTTCAATATTTTTTTTTTTTTAACAGCGGCGTATAACGATATGCTTCCGTTGACTTGATAACAGCATAACTGATTAACACTTTTCAAGAAGTGAGCCCGCTGTCACTAGTCGTTTGGTAGCTTTAGCAGCATAAAGTTGGCAACTTTTCCCTATAAATATACAAATTAAATTTTCAAAATAAACTGTGAAATTTCGCTAATGCTTATTATTATAAAGCGATAAAATTTAAAGACAATTTTATGACTATGAGTTGAATACGGTGGGACATTTTTCGAAAAATAAGAAAACATGAGAATTTTATTTGTATTTCCTCAAAGTAAATGCCAGGAAGAAAAAATTGCTAAATGCGTACAGATTTTTACATGCCCAACAGGTTATATGACGACATATTAGCTCAATGATTTCATGTTGAGACGGTAGGCCGAGTTAGGGTAAAAATGCTACAGTTAGCTGTCCTATTCTGAATTGAAAGTATCGCTATAAATGCGCTAAAATCGTGAATTGAAAACAGTGTTCAATTTGAATTGATAATTTGGTATTCTTTGTACTAGGTTTTAGAATATCATAGATATATGATAAATTTAAAAAGCAAACCAAATTATCATATATGCAATGTTTTCATATACGAGTACGTGATCAATTGGGCTATAGTTTAAAGGCAAAATGAAACGAAGTACTGAAGTACTGTAAAAAAATTTAGAAATCAATGCAGAAGCTTCAGCCAAGTCAACTAAGTTACATATACCGTTCACCAGCAGCCTTTTGCGTTCTTGCAAAAGTGTGAAGAGCAGCTTTGCTCAAACCTTTTGCCAAAAGAGCTAATATAAGCCAAAACAAATTCAGAAAAAACAAAATTTTTTTTTAAGAATTTTTTTTGTATTTTGAACTGAGTTACATTAATATCTATTGCAGTTTTGTGAGTTGAAACAAATTGATATT
>JAHXMU010036809.1:68442-83330 GCA_019455685.1 Philornis downsi
AAAAAGAAATTTGAAGAGACTGGAAGCTTTACAAATGTGATCAGGCCTGTGCATCATCGCAATGTGCTCACTGTCAAAAATATCGCTTCTGTTAGTGAAAGTGTGGTGGATAATCCGAATTTTAATTCAGAGCGCTATGGCCGTATGATAACCAACTTTATTTGGCCTGCAATTGACGACTGTAAACTGGGCGATATATGGTTTCAACAAGACGGTGCTACGAGCCACACAACACTACCAATTATTGCATGAGAAGTTTCCAAAAAGCGTATTTTCATATTTTGGCGACGTCACTTGGCCATCAGGACTGTTCGATTTGGCGTCATTACATTTTTTTGGTAAGGCTACATCAAATATTGTGTTTACGCGGATAATTTCTAAACGTTGGAGCATTTGAAAACCTGAGACACCGCCGAGATACCGCCCAAAATGTGTAAAAAAGTGTTTGATAACTACCTCAAAAGGATCCACTGCTGCAACCAATCCAGAGGTGGACATTTAAATAACAAACATTATAATGAAATAAAAGTTTCATCAAAATCATATCTTCTTGTGTGTTTTATTTAACTTTACTTTTGAAACCCAAAACTGGATAACCCGGCAACGTTTTACATCTGACAATTTCCACGTTGAATTACTGGTGAGGCCATGTTTTGTAAAACGGGAGTACAAATAAATCTTCGACGTTTTACAAAAACCTGGTCCCGTCAGTAATTTATCATTCAGATTGTCAGATGTAAAGCGTTCTATTGTAGAGATCTTTTATATTCACATTTTCTTTAACTTTTATTAACGGCATTAAAACGGTTTACACTGTGGCGCCATTCATATGGTTATATTCCGAATTATACATCTGCGATGAGTTTTATTTATTTCATTGAAATTTTCTGAACTTGGAAAGAAAATGTTTCAAACACAACAAAGTTCAGCCTTTGGCAAGGATTTTTCCTTTTTTCTTTGAGCGTCCAAAAGGAAATGAGAAAAACATAATGCAATAAAAAGACATCACAGTTTTTCAATACTTTCTTTTGCCTATGTGAGTGCAGGATGTATTTAAGCTACGAATAGTTTCGGTTTGTTTAGGTTCGACGACAAACTTTGTGCTTTTTGTTTAAAAAAAAAATCTTTTGTAACCTAATTTATACAACTTTATGAGGGTGTGTACATGTGTGGGTATGTGTGTGTGTATGCAATTTGTGTTCTAAATGTGAAATCAGTAAGAAAATTTATATGAAATTAAAATGAAGAAAAAAAAACTCTTCTTTGAATAACTCAAAGAACAAGAACATCAGGAACTTAAATATTTAATATACTTTCTAAAACTTTCAAGCGAATGCGAGATTGTGAAAGACATAAAAAGCAATGACAAGGAATTTATATTCATCATCAGTAAAAAACAAAAACGTCGAATTTAAAAGTTTATCAGTTCAATTGCAATTTTAAACATTTTATATTAAGAAAACACAATGAAAAATTTAGAGCATCATTTAAACGAGTTTGAAATTAATAATATCATGTGATTAATTTTAATCATTTAGTAAGGTTGCTAGACTTGAACTAAAGTCAATTTTAATTCTGGCATAATGAAATCCAAAAAATCCGGAAAGAATTCAGCTTGCCCATTCCGGTGAAAAATTACCTGACAATCTATGACCAACGTTTAAAAAAAGGGTATATTCTGCCAAAAAGGATTGCGAAATGATCAATTAGAAAGCTAGCTTAAAGGGTTCGTCAAAAGTCTTTCTGTAGTAGTTAATTTGACACAACTGTTCTCTATACTGATGTAGAATTTAAACGTGATCTGCCATTTAGGCGGTTTACGGAGCTGCATTTTGTCAGGTCATCTCAAATAACAAATACTACGATGTTTAGTACATGCGATTATTCTTCGCGTATAAACGGGTTCAACCCCACGCGCAGCCACCTATCATTGTTTCGATGATACTTCGAGTAGTCGGGCAATCAAAAAGTCTGTCAAATACTTCTCGAATTACGACGTTCGGAATCGTCTTTAAATTGTAGGTCCCACTACGAGTCTAAAAATATAGTAACTGCAAGTAATCGAGTAATCTAAATGTATCCAATGTTTGAGGGGAAGATTTATATAACGCCTGAAAGTATGCAGTGCCATTGTCATTGGTTTGATATATCTAATAAATGGTAGATACCATAGACACGAACCAAAATTGCATCAAACTGTATAAAACACCAAAAATCTGCTTGGGCCTGCTAGTCGAACACTTTATCTTCTGGAGCCCAAAGCGAGATGATTTTTCCATAGTAATTTAAACTCTATGGTGTAGGCTCATTGAATGTGTGAAGTTCTCCCATATCTCATTCATGTTACGAGGGCGGTCCTAAAACTAGCCGACCTGACAAAGAAGACAAAAAAAATTTAGGAAAATTTTTTATTTATTTTTCAACATAATCTTCTTTTAGCTCGATAGCTTCTATACCCTGTTTATAGTAAGAACTGTCAAACTCCTTAAAATTGCCATCAAGCGCAGACTCCACTTCTTCGTTGTTGGCAAATCTTTTAACACCGAACCATTTTTTTAACTAGAAAATATGCAGAGGGAGTTAAATCTGGCGAATGAGGTGCGTGATGAAGCAATTCGAACTTTAATTTATTTATTTGGCCATCACAATAGTGGACGTGTGAACTGGAGCATTATCTTGATAAAATAACACTTTCTTTTTCACTAAATTTTCCATAATTTCATCACCTAAACGCTACAATGAATTAGCATAATATTTGCCGTTGATGGTTTTTCCTTTCTGGAGATAATCAATAAAACTAATCTCATGCGCGTCCCAAAACACAGACGTCATGACTTTGTCTGTAGATGGAATCGTCTTCTCCTTCTTTGGACACAATTCTCCCATTCCAGTCCACTGGTTTTTCGCCTCAGGTGGGAAGATGTGGATCCACGTTTTATCTATGGCTATAAATCGATGTGAAAATTTGGCTTTATTGCGGTGGAACATCGCCAAATACTCTACTGAAACGTCTTCATGACGCTGTTTTTGTTCTATTGAAAGCGAGCGTAGCACCTACCTTGTGGATAGCTTTCTCATCTTCAAATCTATCATTTCAGCTAGCTCATGCGACTTCAGCCTACGATCAGCAATACGATTTTGTGGCGTGGGCACGGATACCTCAACTGCTTGACCACTACGGTGTTCGCCTTTACAGCTCGTACGGCCTCGTTTAAAATCTATTACCCAATATTTAACAGTCATAAACGATGGAGCAGACTCCCCTAGAGTAGAATCTAGCTCGGCTTTAATATTGGTTGGACTGAGGCATTTCAAATGGAAATATTGAATTATATGAAAGTGATCAATTTTTTTCCATGTTTACAAGTTCACTGAGATTGTTTACTTTTAAGGTTCAAATAAGAATACTAAACAGGGTAGTGCCTCGAAACTTAAAACATATGTTTTATAAGGTTGCCAGTTTGCACAAGTTTTCAAACTACTGGCACCATCTATATGTCAGGTCGTAGGCTAGGGAATTTGGTTTTAAAGAATATCAAACAAAGAAGTTGTCCCAAATTTGGTATTGCAAATGCAATTTCGTGTGCTGAATTGCTGAAAATGTTACAAAAGCTTAAGCAAATGGGCTCTATCGATTGAGTGGTATTGGTCATTCAACAGCCGTCGAGATGTGGTGGCAGATTTTCTTCTTCTGGTTGGCTATCAACGCCTTCAGCCGGAACTGACATAGGGAAGGAAATAGTGTCTGAAAATCGTCATTTATATTCGAGAGAGATAGGTACTGACCTTTCTGTGCCTTACGTATCACAATTCGTTGGGCATGAAACGCGCTGCCGCTCGACTGGTGCCAAAAAAACTTCATTTTTTTCAACAACTCAGTCGCTTAACAGTCATTGAGGAAATGCTAGAAGGGTACATTTAAATCCTGCGCTTACAAAATCCTTTATAACTGGTGACGATACATGAGTTTTACGAGTTTGGCATGCGAGTGGTGCTTTCAGTTAAGCCGAAACTATGTATAATAACCTCATTAAAGAAAATCTAAAGTCATGTATTTCTTGATTATCGCAGTGTCGTGCACTCAAAATTCTTACCAGAAGGTCACACGGCAAGTAAAGAATATTCTCTGGGACTCATGCGGCTTTTGAGGGAACAAATTCCTTTAAAAACAAGATTTGTAAAAAGAAGATATTTTTCACCATAATAACGCATCATTTCTTAAGGCTATGACCGTGAGTTAATATCTGGCCAATAACTCAATAAATTTACTTAATAGTTTTGAACTGTTAGATTGCAAAGTAAATTAATTTGGAAAGCTTTAACTACAAAAATTTTGCAACTTAGGCTGACCTCTATCATTCAAAATTTACTTATTTATTTTTTTTTTTCATTATTTTTAGTGCATTTTAATTTGAGCTTTATAAGTTAATAGTTAGTAGTTAATTTTTGTTGTATTCTAAGTTATATTTCAATTTTTGATTGGATTGATGTATTTTGTAAGTTACTTAATATTGGCCAAGGAGCTTTAAACAAAAAAAAACAAACAAATATCATCGAACAACCATCGTATTCACCTGATATGATTCCGGTTGATTTAATTCTCTTGCCGTAACTCAAATTTCCACTTCGAGGCACCCGCTTCAATCGATAGAAGATATTAAAGTGAATTAGCGGTGAATTGTTGAAAGTGCGTTTGAAAAATGTCTTGATAATATGATTATTCAAAAGTGATTTATTTGCGAAGGATATTACGTTAAAGGCGATACCGTAAATTTGAATAAATAATAAATATTTTGTGTTTTATTCACCAATTGCTGGTAATTCTTTGACAAAGAACAGTCTCAAAGTGAACTGGTACATAAATGGTCAAGTGCAAAGTGGGAAAATCATTCAATACTCTACTCTGTGGAAGCTGAAACATCCTTCAGTAGGGGTTTTAAAATAACAACGTAAGGACGTCTCTATTAAGACAACATTTTCTAATGCAAGTGAAATACATTTCTCAATGATCAGGCGTAAAACCGTGTACGATGACAATTTCTTAGTTTGATCAAGGCTCTAAATTCTCTGTTTCACGGCATTGTTATATGTTGATATATTCTTCTCTTCTCGCCTTTGTTTTCGAGTACAGCAGTACTTCACACGTTGTACTGTCCGAATTTGTTTTTTTTTCCAAATTTTGGTATCCACTTTTCGTTGCATTCAAACTATTTAAGTTGGCAGCATTTCATGCTTGACATTCTATTTGCATGAATATTTAAGGGCTATTTAATGCTCTTGCGAACACAAATGCAAGTAGAATCCTTTAAGCCCTTCAGATTTATGTTCTCGCACTTTACAAGCTGCAGAGGAAGGCAAACGAATATTTTCTACAAAAATGCATGATAAATCGACTATTTACACATATGGTCAAAATAATAAGTACATTCTATATAGTTTGTTTTAAAGGCCCGTAGACGAAAATTGATTTAAATTAGAAGAAAAAATAAATACTAATTTCGTTTGTTATAACGTTAGAAATAAAATAGAATTAATCAAAAAACATTGGACAAAATAATAAAACATTTAGTTACAATAAGTAAAAAAGTAAAAAAATCAAGTTTTTTCTGCTAAATTGGCTGAGTTTCGTTAAAAGCCGGTATAACTTCCTTTATTTTCAATTATTTGGTTGATTCTTTTTGGCATGCTGACAATAAGATTCCTGCATGTTTTTACTGGCATTTCATACCAAGTTTTTTGAACCAAATTCCATAACTGATCCTTATTTATAAGAACCTCCTTTCCAATTCTTTGTTTCAACTCTCCTCAAAGATTTTCGATAGGATTTAAGTCCGGAAATTGATTTGGCCAGTCAAGAAGAGCAACATTATTATCTTGGAACCAATCCTTTACCAACTTGGGAGTATGTTTCGGATCGTTATCCTGTTGGAATGTCCACCTAAGAGACATACTTTCCACAGCATAGTTCAACATCGAATCTGGTCATAGTGTCGGCAATTCGATGTATCAGACCGACACCATAGCAAGAAAAACAATCCCAGACCATAATATTGCCGCCCCCGTGCTTGACCGTCTTCTTTGTAAAGCGAACGTGGAATTCCGGGAACAGTAGTTTCCAAATACATTAATTTTTATTTCATGACTCCACAAAATGTTTCACCATTTTTTTCACCGTCTCCTCCGAACCAATTGGAATGAGTTCTTGCAAATGCCAATCTAGCATTTACATTTTTTTGTCTAAGCAAAGGAACTCTTCTGGCTATCCGTCCTGGTAAATGTGCTTCTTGTAGTCTACAACGAACCTTTCGCGATGAAATTACGGTGTGGTGAAAAATTGTTAAAAAAAACTGCAATATACATTCAAACAGTTTGTTTGATATTTGTGAAAAATTGAGAAGTTATTTTAGTGATGAAGATGATAACCAATCGCCCCATATGACTCGCATAATGAAAAGGATTCGGGATGATTCCAACCCATTGGAACTATCTAACGCTCAGTAAGTAGAATAGTAAGAAATCGGGAAATTTAATCGCAATGTGTTTATGTATGTATTCACATTTTAGTTTTATCAAAATGTTCCGCATAAACAAAGATTGCTTTTCCTTTTTGCTAAATGAGCTCCAACATTTTTTAAAACCTCTAATTCGGTGCTCTGGAATTCCACCAATTATAAAACTGTGTTGTGCCCTACGATTCTTCGCTGACGGAAGCTATCAAAGAAGTAGTGGCAACGACTTCAGTATTGGAGTGTCCCAGCCAACTGTAAGCTGCACCTTAAATGATGTGTTAAAATTTTTTGACAAAAAAATTTGCAAAAAGTGGATAGATGCTCGAATGAATGAAGAAGAGAAAAATATTAACAAAACGTCATTTTTAAATACTTGGATATTAGGTAAGAAAGGGAATTGTTACAATCATTCTATATGTAATTAAATGTGTGTTTGCATCATAGGAGACGCCGGGTATCCATTGGAGCCGTTTTTAATACCACCATTTTGAAGTACTGAAGAGGGATCTCCGGAATGTCGTTTCAACACTATTCACGCAAAAACGAGAAACATCGTTGAAAGGCCAATTGGCATTTTTAAAAGCAGATTTAGATGTTTGCTTTCTGCAAGAGGTTTGCAGAGAAAGCTACAAAAATTACTTGTGTGTAATATATTTTACTTTCAAACTCTAAAAAATATAAAAAATGTATATACCTATACTTACAATTTGTTTTCCATTTTGAACTTGTCGCGTCAACAAAACAACAGCTAATGAGCTGTTGTTAGTTTTTGACAGCTGTGACAACACATAAAAACAACTGTTGTGAACGATAATCACCACAAAGAACATATACAACACTAAACTTCAACACTACTGATAAGTGTTGTAAACGCTAATCGCAATTTTAGATTAACAACACTAAATTAACAACTGTTGTGAACCATAATCGGGCCCTACATTTCCAATTTCTGCTGAAATCGCTCTTGAAGACACAAATGGGTCCTTCTTCCTAAGTGTTACAATACGGATATGTGTTGTTTTTGAAGTGATTTTGGGTCTTTCGCAAGTTTCGTGGAGCTTTTTAGGCTTTAAAGCATTTTGTTCAAAAAATAGCGACCGATTCATAGTTTGTCCTATAGAACGAAGACTTTGGCCACTTCCTCTTAGTCTTGAAACAATTTTTCTCTCCTCCGGATAACAATGACTTTTTCGACCCATGGCTGATTTTTTTATTATATATTTTGTTGTGAATAATGATAAACAGCAGTAAAATAACTAGCCTTTCCAAAAAGACTACAGCAGACTGTGAAAATATTAAAGAATTGAACAATGTATTTATTATTTTGACCAAGTATTTCAGTACTGAACCTGAACACCTGAACAAAACTAACTCACAATGAAAACAACGGGGCAGCCCCAGTTGTGTTTTTACTCTTAAAGGCATTACCATATTAAAGTTATCAAAATAAAATAGAATTGCCATGTCTACTTTCCGTTAAAGTAGCCAACATTAAACATACAGCGAAAATAACCAGGTGTACTTATTTTTTCGACCATATGTGCATGAACATATGTGTAAGTATTACACTTACTCGTATGTCCATTTAGGGTGACAGCGAAAATTTTTCTTTGGAATTTAAAAATTCTCAGCTTCTATTATTACTGTACTTGGTCAAGAATTATGATGTGAGGAATTTAAGGATAAGGACAAATTCGAAAAATTTTTGGATGCGACGCATTCTGAGCCAAAGGCATCGACTTTTGCAAAATATAAACATTTCAAAACAAATTTTGATTTTGCAGATAGTCGCATGGGAATGCCTGAAATATCGAGTATTGTGACCTATGACCTAAATGCTTTACACCTAAGAGTTATCGAGTTTCTTCCAATATGACCAAGTAAAATATTTGCTGCCATGAGCACTGAAATTCCAACAATTTCTTTTACCACACATTGCCAAGTGTCACCCTAATGTATACAACATGATTACTGCAGTAACTTCGGGCATGGTCATGGATGCTCAAATGTATACGCACATCTACTTACTGCTCCCAATGAATCGCAGCAGACAATGTGTGTGGGTTTATGTTATCCTCACACTCACATACACACACACACATATATATATGTATATATATAGACGCTAACTCAGGCTTAACATTGAACAAATGTTGAAATTGTGAAAATGTTGTTAAATTATATATTTACATGTGCAATGAAACTTTCTTTTCATACGTTTTCTAGGCACCGACATTCAATTGTATGTTGGGCGTTAACGTATCTCTGCCTAAGTGCGCCTAATAAAATATTTATTACGTACCTGTGCTGAAATGCTGTCCTTGCTGCGGAGATATTTATGTTTTTTTTTTAACCTATTTTAATGTTAAAAAGTATGGAGAAATTACACCTAAACATGGGTACAGTAATACGATGCGAATAAAAATATTAAATATGTATGTTAACTTGTCGAAGAGGCTCATATATTTGGAATTTAAGTGCAAAAGCTTTCCACGTCAGAACGGAAGGCGATTGGTTCACTTTAGTTAATTGCATTGGAGGAGGAAACACGATTTGCAATATGAATTTGTCATCTAAATTCTGTTCACGTAGAATTTTAATTTTTTTCTAATTGAATTACTATTGAGATTTGGCACTTCAATATATTCTCGATTTTAAATTGCAGTGCCACAAGCTTATTATGAATACAGTCATAATTAAATATGATTATGGCATATACTTTTTTCGCTTTCCCAGAATTTTGCATACATGTTTAATACAAATTTAATTTGATAAAATTTTCTAGTGCTGTCGCGATGGTTTTTAATTTTGTGGTTTCCAATGGATAGAGCTTCAATAAATTATGATATCTGATATGCACTTTTTTGTATGTCCTACTGATGCACCACGCCATGGTAATCGAAGAAAACAGTGAGAAAAACCTTGTCATTTGATCGAACTTGGCGTGCTTTTTTTGGTCTTGGCTCTCCTGGACACTTCCATTGGAACGATTAGACTTTGGTTTCGATGTCATAACCATATACCCATTATTTGTCACCAGTTATGACCCTTTTAAGTAAATGAGAATCATCGTTGACATCATTCAACAATTCCTGAGCGTCGCATGACGTTGTTTTTGGTCAAAATTCAGCAATTTTGGAACGAACTTCGCTACCACACGCTTCATGCCCAAAATTTTCGAAAATATTGCATGGCGTGAGCCAATCGCTATGCCGACATCCTCAGCAACTTCTCTAATTGTGATTGGACGATTCTTCATAATAATTTTCTTCACTTTCTCAACATTCTCATCGGTTGTTGATGTGCTGGGGCGTCCAGAGCAAGCGTCGTCATTCACATCTCCTCGACCTTCTGTGAAAAGCTTGTATCACTTGTAAACATTTTTTTGACTCAGAGCACTCTTACCGCATGCCACTGTCAACATTTCAAGTGCTTTTAAGCACTTAATTCCATTTTTTTACACAAAATTTGATGAAATTTCTTTGATCCATTTTTTTCATAGCAGAAAATCGCCGTACACGCAAAACTCTTGTCTTATTTATGCCTCTCACAAACAAACTAAACATGCTGTATGGATGAATCCGTCAATATATCTTCGAGACGAGTGTATCAACATGAAAAAGAAAAAAAAAAAAAAATAATAATAATAGAAAGTCGAATGCACGTAGCCCGTGAAATTTGAAAATTCACTTTACACCGCGTAAACTAAAAGAAACATTCTGCAAATTAGTGGTGTGCAAAAAAGAGCAGACTGCTCTTTTTTCACTGTGATTGCAAAGTCACAGTTGGTCACTGTGATTGAAAATAGCAAATCACTGCGATTGCTCTTTTTTCTACTAAACCAATGCAACTCTGTTAAAAGAGCAATCTGCTTGGAAAATCACAGTATTTGCAGTGAATCGCTGCGATTGCTCTTTGCACTACTTCTTATATACTGTGATTCAGTTAGATGTGTGACTGAATCACAGGGTGCGCTTTATATTGTGATTGCTCTTTTTAACAACACAGGAATGGCTATGGTAGTTGCTCGAAAATGTGTTTGTCACAGACGGCGTTGCTTGTTTTTGTAGGTATGTATATACAGTTTGATACCAAACACAGTGACAGGTTGTTCCGTTAAGTTACATGAATTGTTGTTTTTGTTATTTTATTGTTTAATTGAAAAATACATGAATGGTTTTCGGTTTTACTTAATATTTTTCTGTTACTTTGTTCATATTTATTTAAAAAATTGTTCGGCAAAGTCATTAACCGTAATTTTTAGTTGTTTCTGTTTGCAGTGCATTTGTTATGTTCTCCTTCAAGGTTTGAGCACTCTACGCTACAAATCGCAGTTTCGATCACCGTTTATAATCACTGTGATTGACAAATCGCAATCACAGTTTTCACTGTGATTGGCAAATCACCGTTTTGCACACCTCTACTGCAAATTTTAAATTTTCAGAGTGACGGGCCTTCAAACCAGGAACAAACGATATGTCTTTGTCTCCCTTATAAGAACTGGACAATACTCATGACGCCCATAGGACTCTTGTGGCTAGGTGAGAGGCAACATTCCTAATCAATTGTGCAAAATGATGCGAATTGACTAGTGCTAGGTTTCAGCTATTTCTCTCAAACTTCAGTCACCATTTCCTTCTCCTAATTGAATGCCTTTGAATGCACTGTATCACTCGTATGCACGTGTTTTTGATAAATTCGGTTCACCGTAAGCCATCAGTGAAATTTTCAGTAATTTGACATAAGAAATTTCATTTGTAACATAAAATTTGAGACAAATTCTTTGCCCGATGTTGTATCCTGAAAACACACATAAGATAAAGATCGAGCGCTGTAAACGAAATAAATGGCAGATGGTGCCCAAAATCCGTTTCAGTCGGTAAAGAGACAAAAGTAATTTTAACAATCCCCTTAACCATGCATTTTATAAATCGTATAGCTATGCGTGAGCAACGCTGTTCCGAGTTCGCTAGCATAATAATGTGATAATTATACGATTATACTATAGGAACATTTCTTATGAATGATTACAGTTTTCCTAAAATTTAGGAAAAATTTACTTATGTGAAGTTAAGTCTCCAAAGCTAATCAGGTATGTTCCAGATTCTACTTTGAAGTAAAAGTAGTTTGTAATCACTTCAATTTGACACTTGGGTGTTCTGAATTTTACTTTTTACTTTTCATTTCTGTTTTGTTTTCGAAATCAAATCGTAGTGAATTGCATTATTCTAGAAACTACTTTTAGGCAAAAGAAGTGGTTTTAAAATACTTTGACATTATATTGTGAAACAAAAATTTTTGCAAGTAAACATGTAAGTATAATAAATAAAAGTGGTCAGATTCCTTTGGTTGAATACAAATTTTCCTTGTTTGAAGGGGAAAACACAAGAATACTACGCAGGATGCAATAATGCTACGTTTAATGTTAAGTTTCCATCTTTTTGTGGCTTAGTAATTTCCACGTGAGTTCCATCAATGCATCCTACTACACCGGGAACACCAAATTTTTGCATGAAGTGGCGCTTAGACAAATTTTGTTCATCAACTGTCATTTTCAATTTAATCCACCTAGGACAAATATATTTTTCTAGAACAATAAGCATTCGATTTAAAATTTTGCAGGTGGTGCTCTGTGCTAAGGCCACATTAGTGACTTTTCCGACCCCTCGTTGAAATCCTTCTTCTGCTAAAAATCTTAATGTGGCAGCAAGCTGTAGTTCTGCCGGAATGGATGACTTGGGCAGTCTCAATTTTATGCAATGTAAAATGTTACGAAATGCATCTTTGTTGATGCGATAATTTTATAAAAACCTAATAGTTTTTATTAAAAGTATATTGAATGTACTTAAGTACCTATACATACATGTGTGTACTTTGGTAGTGTCGCCCATATCCAGAGGATTTGAGTGATCCCGCAAAATCCGCCTTTGTAATTTTGCTTCTGCGTATTCATTGGTTTGGTATACAGTGGACACTAACACCGCATTCATTATCTATTTATACTTTATTTATTTATTTGTCCTTATTATTTATTTAACCTTTAATTTTATTCACAAAAAATCACAAATAGTAGTTTCAATAACTAAATTTTATTTTCAATATCAGCTGTTTACAGCTGTTTTCGAACTTCATTTCATATGAGAAAATGAAACAACAAATCGTTTCATTTGCAGAACATCCAAAACAAAATGTTAACATTTCAAATCGTATTTTACTTTAATTCTACTACTTTTTTGGAACATACCTGGATATTTTAGAACATTTTTTATAATACATAGTCCTGCCATATGTTCTGTTACACAATTTCCAGCGCTTATCGTTCAAAACTTCTTGCGGGAATAGAACCGTTAACTTTTTTTTCAGAACACATGCACTGATTAGTGAAGAATAGTGGTCAGTTTGGTTTCAGTTTGCAATCTATTAACATGGAGTGGGGCGTTAAAGAGAATCGAGTCGGCGTAATAGCGTTGCATAAGTGCGGAAAGAGTGCTGGCCAAATTTTCGAGTTGCTAAAACCACTCGGAATATCAAGAATGTTCGTTTATCGTGCTATTTCTCGCTTCGGCGAATTGTCTGGAGTAGAAGACAGGCCAAAAAGTGGTCGCCCGCGCGTTGTCCGTACGAGTGCGGTAGTAAAGGCAGTGCGTGAAAGAATTCGGAGAAATCCCCTTAGAAAGCAGAAAATCATGTCCAAGGAATTGGATATATCAACCAGATCCATGTCTAGGCTGATTCGGGATGATCTGCATATGAAAGCCTATCGTCGGGCCACGGGGCATCTTCTAACTCCTCAGCTAAAAAAAATTAGGCTGGAAAGGTGCAAGCGACTTTTGCAGTGGCACGCGGACAATGGCCATGAAAACATTCTGTTTACGGATGAGAACATTTTTACCGTGGAAGAAGTTTTCAACAAACAAAATGACAAGATTTATGCCACTTCATCTAAGGAAGCGAAAAAAGTTGTTCCAAGGGTTCAACGTGGCCATCATCCCTTTTCCGTAGTGGTTTGGTGTGGGGGGGGTCTCCCACCATGGTGTCACATCCCTCCATTTCTGTGAAAAGGGCGTAAAAACTGGTGCAAAGGTTTACCAAAAAATACCCTTTTTAATGGACGGAGATGGATCTTCCCACAGGACTCTGCTCCTGCGCACAAAACTAAAACCACGCAGGAGTGGCTCAGAGTCAATATTCCTGGCTTTATAGCAGCAGAAGATTGGCCTTGAGGGAGTCCAGATCTCAATCCACTGGATTATGCTTTGTGGTCAGAATTGGAGAATATGGCTTGCAAGACTTCCCACAGAAATTTGGGAAGCCTTAAAACAGCATTAACCAAAGCAGCGTCTTCGATCTCCATGGAAATCGTACGTGCGGCTATAGCCCAAATGGCCACACCGTTTGAAAGCTTGTGTTAAAGCAAAAGGCGGCCATTTCGAGTGAATACAATTTTTTTAATAACCAATATTGTCTTCTAATAAATGAAATAATTTTGAATACAATATGAATATTGGTTTTTTTTTATCGCGTTTTATATTTGTAACAGAACATATGGCAGGACTAGGTAGAAAATAATAAAAATTTATATAATATTTAGCTAAACTTAAGTCAGTGTGCTTAAATTAAGCCAATCATTATACCATAAGTCCGTGCAAAGGGTTTGTATAGAAAGAAGCGTGATTGAACATTTATTTCTATACAAAGTATCATTGAAGACACCTTTCCTGTCGAAAAGTGTCATTAAAAACACTTCTGCTACAGAAAAGTATCATTGAATACTCTTCTTCTACAGGTGTCATTGAAGACACTTTTTTTTAAATAAAAGTACAATTTTCAATAAATGAAGTGTCGCAAAGACATTTACACACAAAAAAAAACACATTTTCGTATAGAAAAGTGTCATGAAAGACATATTTCGTGCAGAATATTGTCGTGAAAGACATTTTTCGTGTAGAAAGGTATTATGAAAGGTATTTTTCGTATAGAAGAGTATCAAGGAATAAATTTTTCATTCCATAAAAAGTCATGGAAGACGCTTTTTATGTAGAAAATACAAATAAAATACAAACTTCATGTGGAAAAATAGTGGAAGACGTTCCTTAGGCAAAGGAAGTTTGCGGAATACAAAATTTTGCCAAATTCTATTAGAAGACCCATTTTATAAAAAGCGCAACTTCTAAGAAACTTTCCATGAAGTATATTTGAAAAAGCTTTTCATACTGAATAACATCTTGGAAGATAGATTTTATTTAAGTTGATATCAAACTTAGATCCAAAGACCCTTCTTCATATAAAAGGCACTTCTTTATAGTTTCATGATTTGAGAATTTAATTTTGATTAATCTATTAAATTTACTTTAGTTATGTTGTAAATATAAATAATTT
>JAHXMU010036810.1:0-24852 GCA_019455685.1 Philornis downsi
AGGAATAGGAATAGGAATAGGAATAGGAATAGGAATAGGAATAGGAACAGGAATAGGAATAGGAACAGGAATAGGAACAGGAATAGGAATAGGAATAGGAATAGAAAAAGGAGTAGGAATAGGAATAAAAATAACTATAGTAATAAACATGTCAACATTTTTTTAGTTTCCCTGTTTCCCTTTTAGGTGGTTTTTGAAATAAGTTGTATCAAAAAAAAAAATGTTGGGAATAGAATATTGCCCATTAACATACTCAACTGAAGTTAACATCGATAGAGCGAAGGAAATGATGATTGGAAATAAGTTTAAGGCAATATAGTCGCTGAGCTGAGTGATAAAATTGGGTTACGGATTTCGCATGAAAATCCGTCAACTAGCTTCCAATTGAGCCGAGACGAAAAAAATCATGTCAAAGCCGATCACAAGTCAAGTTGAGATTAGTTATTTATTTTGATTATTACTGTGTTGTGCACTTGCGATTCTTGTCAGAAGTTCAGAGGGTAAATAAAGAATATTATCTGGCGTTTGAGGGAAAAGGTCACGAGGCTATCATTGTGTACAAGTTTCTGGCCAACTATTACGGCTTCAGCTGGCTTCGTGCCACTTCGAGGCACACGTTTTCAAAAGGTATAAAAAAGACAATTCACGACGAGAATTGAAGTGCTTTGAGAAAAACGAGGCTGTCATAAGTGTGCTATTCCCGTAGAGGTCTACATAGAAGGCGATAAAATAAGTTCGAATGAATGTGGAATATTTCATGTTTTATTGGTCCATTTCCGATACTTTTCTTTGACAGAATGTGTACTGTAAGCTAACTGAAACAAAATTTGAATGACGCTTATTGAAAATTCATTAGAGGGATTCCGAAATTAACTTAATCTCAAGTGCAAATCGAAAAATGGAACGATGTGCACCAATCCCAAAGCCAAATCTCTGCAACTAATGTACATCATAATGAACATTCACACAGATACTTATGTGTACACTCTATCAGCAGTTTAACTATGCATACCTCATAAGTTGAAAAGTGCATTGCTGAAAGTTTCACCTGTCACTATCAACATTTTGATGGGGGAAACTTTGATGTAAAAACTTTTCATATCTGATGGATGCGTGACTGAACTGTCATCTAGCTGACGCTCACACGTGTAAGCTCCAACACCACCCAGAAGTCAACGAACAAAAATGACACCAACCTGATTACCTTGATGAACTGACAATTATAAACTTGCAAAGTTATGTATAAATATTTAAAAAATAAAACTGCTTAATACACTGAAAGACGTCGTTTCTAAACTAAAATCTAAGAAAGGAAACGGCACTTGAAATATCATTTAAAGCAATAACTTTATTTAATTTTATCTAACATTGCGATTTAAGGAATGGAACGACTGTATGTCTACAACCGGACATAACAATTTCTCATACTTAAAAACTATTGACATTTTTCAACAAGTTCGAAAATGTTGCTGAAGTCAATTGTGAAGCTTTTTTATTTCGTGTTTTTCTTTTTTGTCAGCGTCTGTGAAGTTATGACGTTATGGCGACCGCAACAAGAAATAGTAATTAATTACACTTTGCTTCTACTGTCACAGAAAGAGTAGAACCCTTTTTTGTTTTGTCGCCGGGTGGGTAATGAAATGGAAGAAGCGGCAATATAAATATATTTTGTCTTTTTCCTTATGGCCGTTTAATGCCGTTAGCAGGACGAAATCATTCGCAATGTAATTATGCGCAGTATTCCTTTTCTTTTATCTCAAAATATAACTGAACAAGAAAAAAGGGTCTGTTGCATATGCTTCTGCTTTGATGACAACAAATAATTATGCCAAGCGAAAGGATACTGAAGAGGATGTAAAGGGAAAGGCGACACTTTTGAGCTAATGGGTTGAGATACCTTGACAATGGCCACATTTTGAGGTCATTGATAAGGATGTTCAACAAGTCTACTGAATACTGCTTATACCCAAATTATTGTTAGAAGACTTCGTAGTTCTGGTAATGCCATATCTACAATCTTTTGTCAGGATATACTGTGTGATTGATTTACATTTTTAGGTGTTTGTTTGATCAGTTGCTGGACACAGTTGATACTAAATAATGCTTAGACCCAAATTATTTTGAAAAGACTCCCTAGTTATGGTAATGTCATGCCTGCAATCTTTTGCCAGGGTATACTGTGTGATTGATTTACATTTTTAAGTGTTTGTTTGGTCAGTTGCTGGACACAATTGCTTAGCGATGATTTAGTTTAGTTAAATAGAAATTTCGGTTGAAATGTAAGCGTAAAATGCAATTGCTAGAGTGTAAATTTGTCAGATTTGGTCTGAAAACTTAATTTGGAACTTAGGTTCCTCGAGAGAAATTGGAGGTTTTGTGGGAGAACTTAAGTTCTCAGGAGAAGAGGAAAAGATAATGGTTAACTTACATTACTTCATATTTTATTCGTATGTTGAGAGCGGCTGGCGAAGTGGTCCGGTTGGCGGCTGGCGGAAAAAGAGAACAAATATCTTGCTGATTTCAACCAGGAGAACTCCTTGTCCCGCTGGACTGCCTTATGGGCTTAGCAAAATAGGGGTATTTATAGTTGCATGGTTGCTTGAAGGGGCCTTTACACAATCAAATAAATAGTTAATTTTTATAATTTACAATATTTACAAATTGTTTGATACATGCAATTCAATGTAATTCAACTTAATTTAGTGCAATTTGATATAAAGCAATTTTATTTCTAAACAATACAATTTAATTAAATGCAATTCAATTCAATTTTCCAAAGATTCAATTCAGTTCATGATTTATAATTCATAATTTACTTTACTTTATAAAATTCATTTAATGTTCCAAAAATTCAATTCATGGGAAGGATTAACTACGTTCAACAGTGAGACTTTTTTGTACTAGCTGGAATGAATGCTGTTTCACGTCATTCATATTCATTCATGTTACAGGGTGACACATGAATATTGTTACTTTAAGAAACTAAAAAAAATAAATTTCTTAATTCATATTTAGAAGTCATTTTTCGTTATTAATTTTAAAAATAATACATTTATTTTGAACCTTTTTAATGGTTTTTAAAAATAATTGAATTTAAGCGACCACCTAGCCCGATCATGCATGTGCCGCAGCGTTATTCATTAGTGCTTGAAAAATTGCATAGAGATTCGTTTGACTCTAATGCTTTGGTCCGTCTAAATTTGTTGCACTAGCTTTGCAAATTTCTGGTTTAACTCCACAAGAAAAAATAAAAACATACAGCAAGATCTGGAGACCTTGGAAGTAGCGGAATGTGGGGTTACCTGAAATTAGTTTATTGGCAAAATTACATTGCATTTCGGATATAACGCGCCTGATTACATGATAAGTTGCATCTTCATCTTGAATTGAAAAATATTCTCTTTCGTGTAGTTTACAAAGAAAAAAACTTTTTCAGTATATTTAAGTAACATCATGACAGCCGCATTCACTAGCCAACTATTGTTTTTTTTAAGAAGTTTGGCAAATTTCTTCGACACTTCTATAAACGAGTAATTAAGTGAATAGCGCCAACAGTAAACAGTTTAGAAAGTTTGGTTGAACTAAAGCAGTACAGACTGTCGTGGAAACTCAACAGGGTCTTCCTTCCGCACTATTTACTCCAACAGGGTCTTCTTTTCCCACTAGTTATTCCAAAATCGTTCTAAATTTATTTCTTAAAAAATAACATCGTCAAAATTCAAGCCGTCGCGTTCGCCGTGCTCATTTAAGCAAACAGAAGAATTTCTTATGATGACTAACTTCGGAATGGGTGTTATTTTGTGGTGGGTATTTTCTTTTAAAGGCCTCAGGAATTAAACTTTAGATTTGAGACTATGCCAGAGAAAAAAAATCCATAGCGGTTAAATCACCTCTAATGAAGATCAATTTGTTAAGACAAATTTTATGAACACTTGGTAGAGATGTACTGATTTTATGTGATTTTTGCCAAGTTCTGTTGGACCTGTATTCTTTGGTTAGAGCCCGAAGTTCTGCTCCACCTCCACCTAATCTACAGGACCCCTTACATCGTCAGAAAAGCCAAAACCGATAATTAAAACTTTGACTTTAGAAAAGCCGCTTATATTAGATGATTCCCTGCTAATCCTTCTCTCAAATCGGCTAAAAAGGCATAAGAGAGGAAATGTCAAATCGCTTCCATTGTAATTGTTGTCATTTATTTGTTAACATTTGTTATTCATCTATCATTATTTATTTATTGCCACAGTTCTGGCTGCAAATAAATATATTACAATAACGACATTTTCATTTCACTCAATATTCCCAAGATGAAATTTTTATCCGTAGCGCCACCATACGACCATCATCCGCGCTATATTCATCCAGAAAGAATAAAATTCTCTTGATATATTTCCCTACCTTATGGCTAAGTGACGATAGAACAGTTTTTGGTACGAAATTTTAACTATGTAATGTCATCTAGCTTAAACTGATCAAACTTATATAATACAAGATATATGTTGCTGAAGCCATCTATTGGAAAAATAATGACAATTTTTCGGTTTCAAAAGTAAAGTTAAATAAAAGACACATAAAGCTATGATTTCGATGAAACTTTTATTTCATTATAATGCTTGGACTTTGCCATTATGTATGAAATACAATATCATTTGAATGACCGCCACTTGATTGGTTGCAGCAGTGGATATTTTTAAGGTAGTTTTCGCTTCACTTTTTCGCACATTTCAGGCGGTATCTCAGCGATAACTTGACGTATGTTGGATTTTTAAATGATTTAACTTTTGCGAATTATCCGCATAAATACAGTCTTTGACGTAGCTCCACAAAAAAGTCCAATGGCGTTAAATCGCATGATATTGGTGGTGAATTGATATCGCCAAAACGTGAAATTATACTTTCTGGAAACTTCCTTATGCAATAAAGTCAACATCGGTCCTGTTGTGTGGCTTTCATGGTACCGTATTGTTGAACCCACATATCATTCAGTTCATAATATTCAATTGCACATCAAAAAAGTCGGTTATTATGCGGCCATAGCACTCTGAATTGATGGTAATGGTTCTTTCTGCGTCATTTTCGAAAAAATACGGTCGAATCAAACCTTCAAACCGTAATGTTCGCCAAACAGTCACTTCTTTGGGATGCAATAGCCCTTTCGCAATCACTTATGTGCTCTCCAAGCCCCATATGCGATAATTTTGCTTGTTAACGTAGCCATAGAGTGAGAAATGAGCTTCATCGCTGAAGAAAATTTTGTTCGAAAAATCAGCATTGAAAGCCTGTTGCTGGAGCATACAATCAGTATATCTTCGGCATTGTGAATGGTCAGCCGGCTTTAATTGTTGCGTCAGTTGGACTCTATACGGATGGAGGTACAAATCTAACTGCAAAATACACCATAATGAACCATAAGATAGGTTCATTTGCTGAGAACGTCCTGGAATCGACAAATTCGGATAATCCGCCACACTTTCACTAACAAAAGCGATATTTTCAGCAGTGCGTACATTGCGATGATGCACTGGCCTGACCACATCTGTAACGAATACAGTCTCTTCGAATTGCTTTATAATCTTGCCAATTTCTTGCGCACAGGGTCGATTCTGACGACCATAACCACCCTGTAATACACAAAAAGTGCCCACTTTGAATCACCACTTTCGTGGTACGAAAACATACTTTCTGGAAACTTTCCCAAAACTAACCGTTCTAGCAAAGAAAACACAAAAAATTGAGAAAAATCCAAAGGAAAAATACACCATAATGAGCCGTGAGATAGATCCAATTGCTGGGAACGCCATGGAATTGACGAATTCGGATTATCCCCCACATTTTCATTAACACAAGCGATATTTTTAGCAGTGTTTGACCACATTTGTAACGCCTCCAGTCTCTTCAATTCGCTTTATACAATTTCTTGCACAGTGGATCGATTCTGATGGGCATAATCGCTCCGTAATGCACGAAAAATGCCCGGGTTCCAATCACCATATTTGTAGTAAGTTTTAACTATTTGTACGTGTTCTTCAGTTGTTAAACGATCCATTTTCGTAAATCACAAGACTTTTACAACATAAAAAATACTTCACACGACATGTATTTAGTTTTAAAACCACTAAATGGATAATCCTTTATTACTACACCTTTTGTAACATGAGAATGAGTCACTATTTCTCCCATAACCATTTATAATTTGCCATAATACAATTTCTCACCACAAATATTGAAGCCGAAGGGTGATTATGCTTGATTAATAACTTAATTAAATACTTTGACCATAACACGAAGCGCCAATATAAACTATAACTAGTATATCATATTTCCTAATCAAATTCATAATGTAATTGTATGTTAGCAAGCCAATTACAAAAGTTAATCGCTACCAGCTACAACATAACATATCCTTTAGCATTGTTTGTGTAAACGTTATAAAATGTAAATGAACATCAGAATAATCACTGGTGACTTTGCCATTTGGTTAAAGTGTTATTAACACGTCTGATTATTTTCGCCCTCCCTGGGAGTTGCGTCAAACGAATCCGGATATGTACGTTGTGATACGTATCGGTATGATAGGAATGTGTGATATACGTAAGGAAACATGTTGATGATAGTTTCATAACAGACCAATTAAATAATTACTAAACCACATAGTGCAAGATCATGGCCACCTTAATTACAAAACTTGTGTGCTTGTATTAATAGAATAATACAACAGTAACTGACTTGCATAACTTTGTCAAATGACAGCCGGTACGTTCACACAAATTAATTCGTATAGATAAGCCAATTTAGGTCTTTATTGGTCCTCTGGGAGGTAAAACGTTTACTGTTCATTTAACATGTATAGGTTATTTGTGCATGTGCGTATGTATATACATACATACAGAGTGGGCCATAAGGGTGTTGGCGGTTTAAATATTCAATTAAAAAAAAAAAAACTACGAAACATAAAAAAAATATATTTGTATTTTTAAAAAGTAGAACCATGGGAATTTTTAAGACTTAAAAATAATGTTGTCCAAATGGCTTCCCTCGGCTGCTTTTTAAAAAGTAGAACCATGGGAATTTTTAAGACTTAAAAATAATGTTGTCCAAATGGCTTTCCTCGGCTGCTTGACACTCTTGGAACCGAAATCGCAAATTTTGGAAAACTCGTCGAAAAGTTGTTCTCGGTATTTTGTTACTTTCCTGAATACTGTTCCTCTTCAACTGCTCTAAATTGGTCGGATTATTCTCGTCGACTACCGATTTGAGGTAGCCCCATAGAAAATAATCGCATGGAGAGAGATCAGGGCTACGTGGGGGCCATTCAATATCCCGCCTTTTCGAAATGAGCTTTCCAGGAAAAACAAAGTTAAGTCGGTTATTGGCGTCATCGGGTTTTAATTCTTGGACTATCTGAATCTTATAAGCCTTCAAATGAAAATCACGTTTCAAAATTCGTCGTAAAGTTGTTCTTTTGACATCCAAAGACTGACTTCTCATACGTGTTGACTGTTGCGGATTTCGCAACACGCTCCACAATGTCGGCTGATCTTGCAGAAACTGGGCGACCACGAACCGTAATTGGTACTGTTGAGCCGGTTGTTTCGAACATTCTGATCCATTTTCGTATCACATTGGCGCTTGGAACTTCATTTAAATCGTGTAAACCATGTTCATGCCGATACAAACGTCGTGCAGTAATCACTGATTTATTGTTTTCGTAATATGCTCGGACACAAAATGCACGCTGCACTCCCGTGTACGGCTCCATGACGACTAAATTTCCAGGAAGCGGCGCAGCGGCGCAGCGCCACGCGTTACCGATAAATTGAAGATTTAAACCGCCAACACTCTTATGGCCCACCCTGTATATTATGTTTGCGTCTACATGTTTCTGTTAATATGTAACAAGGAATATTATAGGATGATGTGACGAATATTCTTAGTATGATTATTTTGTTATTTGAAAATCAGGATGTGATATTTCTTGGCTGTACAGGGTGATGGGAATAGACTATTACACGATATATTCAACATATATGAGGCTTAAAAAGTAAGGTGAATTTTCGTTTTTATTTATTTATTCATCAATTTCTATTTTATCTCCTTTAAAGTAGTCCCCCTCAGATATAATATACTTGTGGAAGCGTTTTTCCAATCCTCGAGGCAGTTCTAATATGCACTTTTTGGTATGTCCTTGAGCTCTCTCACCGATTCGGTTTTTATATCCTCAATCATTGCAAAACGCCGTCCTTTCATGGGCGTCTTCAATCTTGGGAAGAGGAAAAAGTCGCAGGGGCGACCAAATCTGATGAATGCGGTGGCTGAGGCACGACAACGGTGATGTTTTTGGCCAAATAATCTCTCACAATCAACGATGAGTGAACAGATGCCTTATAGTAATACAAAAGCGATGAATTTTTTTCCACATTTTCATGCTTTTTTTTTCGTATTGCTTCACGCAAACGGCGCATAACTTCAAGGTAATACTCCTTATTTACCGTATGACCTTGTGGTAAGAACTCCTGATGCACTACGTCGTGGTAATCGAAGAAAACAGTGAGCAAAATCTTGACATTTGATCGAACTTAGCGTGTTTTTTTTTTTTGGTCATGGCTCTACTGGACTCTTCCATTGGGACGATTGGACTTTGATTTCGATGTGATAACCATGTACGCATGACTCGTCACCAGTTATGAATATTTTAACCAAATCTGAATCATCGTTGACGTCATTCAACAATTCTTGAGCGATGCCCATGCGGTTGTTTTGGTCAAAATTCCGCAATTTTGGAGCGAACTTCGCTGCCCCACGCTTCAAGCCCAAAATTTCTGAAAACATTACATGGCATGAGCCAGCCAATATGCCGACATCCTCAGAAACTTCCTTAATTATGATTCGACGATTATCTGTAACAATTTTCTTAACATTTTCATCGGGCGAGCGTCGTCATATACATCTTTTCGATCTTTTGTGAAAAGCTTGTATCACTTGTAAACATTTTTTGGACTCAGAGTACTCTCACCGTATGCCACTGTCAACATTTCAAGTGTTTTTGAGTACTTAATTCTATTTTTTACACAAAATTTGATTCATTTTATTTGATCCATTTTTTTCGATAGCAGAAAATCGCCTCTGACAAACAAACTAAGCATGCTATATGGGTAAAACCATCAACATACCTTCGAGACGAGTGTACCAAAAAAAAAGAAAAAAAAAAATAAATAAATAAATAAATAATAATCAGAAGTCGAATGTACGTTGCCTGCGAAATTTGAAAATTCACCTTATTTTTTGAACACATCTTGTATATGGAGGTTATAACGAGGAAAACCACAGTGGCAAATTATTAGCAGAAGCCGCATACTGCTTGCTTTCGCCGATGACATAACCGTCATTTATTGAAGAAAAATGCGAAATGTTACTGCAGCCTTCTCAAACATTGAGAGTGAGTGTCGAAAGCAGTCCTTTGTTTCGGCAAAAAAAGTGCGTAAAAGGAATACTAAGAAGGTTTCGATTAAAGATTCAATCCCCCCATAAGCCGAAACTGAAATATGAAAAAACTCCAGATCCATTTGTACTTTTGTTTTGCCAGAGAGTAACAAAACAACTGATACGAAGAAATCCTCTCTTTTGTAAAGTAGATGTAAGAAAGAGAGACTGTGTTAACGTACTCCTTGTATATTGATCGATTAGTCAGAAAAATTATGTTGGTTATTAAATTCAATCACCTGAGCTGAGAATTGAAATTTGTTGCCTTGATCAGATGTGTTTCGTTGTTAGCGCTGTAGCTCTTTACTGCTGTCATCTTAGCGCATTTGGCTATGGCGGCGCCATTGGTTCAAGTGCATTTGACACTATTTTTCCCTTCCGTGGGAAGATGTTTGCTTTTTCTTCATGCTTCTCTTACTGACTACAGATACTTGTAAGCAAATTTTTTTGGAATTGGTTCCATCAACATTAGTTCTGTAATAAATTCTTTCTATTAGGTCTACTATGAAAGTGCAGAGAATTGGAAGTAGTTCCAGAAGTTGTTAAAGTAAATATTTTTAATACATTTATTTCTCATTGTGTGGCAAAAAGAAAGCATTTGCCTAAAAATTACTGCAAAGCAATGTAAAATAAATTGATTCTATACTTTAAAATTCGAAATAAAATTCTGTTCTGAAATAATACAGGGTGGCATACGAATCGTGCTACTGTTAACTGTCAATGGGTACCGTTATTTAAAGATGTTGAAGGAGTTTTTTTTTACCCAGAAATGCGCCGTAGACGTATCC
Organism: Philornis downsi; assembly: GCA_019455685.1. Classification (NCBI taxonomy): domain Eukaryota; kingdom Metazoa; phylum Arthropoda; class Insecta; order Diptera; family Muscidae; genus Philornis; species Philornis downsi. The sequence goes on from JAHXMU010036810.1 coordinate 10,269, forward strand.
GTTTCAACAGTATTTGGTTCCAGCAACTCCACTTTCTGCTAGCCTAAAGGTCGTCTGACCTGACTGCACTAGACTTCTTTTTATGGAGTTATATCAAGTAAGAGGTGTACAAAACGAAACCAAGGATTTGACTGAATTGAAGCAGTCTATTAGATTGAGGCGATACCGCAATGAGTAATTTTCTGACCAGGTGTCGCATACGCGTGCATGAGTGTGAGGGTCATTTACGGCTTATCATTTTCCAAATTAGTCATATGAAATAAAATTGCTAATTAACAATTTTATTATTGTTAGTTAGCAATACAAATAAATAAATAAATAAATAAATGAATTTTCTATACAATAAAAAAAAAAAACATAAAAAATAAATCAATGTATTTGATTAAAAAAGAAATTGAATATCTTATTGTATTGCATTGCCTCGCCCTGGCAAACAGACAGGAAACAACACTGGGCTCTTGTTTCTTTAGGGACGTAGGAGATCGGGGCGATATATATATTGTCCGACATAAGAGCTTCTTGAGGCACTCAGGAGAGTTCAACGGGAGAAACTAGTTTGGTATCGTGGAGCGTATTTCCACATCAACGTCAACTTTATTAATTCCCAAAAACGTACAAAGTTGCTCTATTTATACTAAAATTAATTATTCTAGAAAATGCTACAATATTTCAGAGAGAACATATGTGTACATAATGGGTGCAACAAAGACAAACATATTTACAGAATAGTGTTGTATATCATAGACTTAATTCTAGAATGTTCTTATTTACATAACAGGTGGAAAGGAGATAACAATAAACTATATAATAGGAGTGAGAGGAACAAACATAACTTATTGTCGTAAATGTAATTCTAGAAAAGTCCCACCCACATATAAAGAGGGAAAGAGATTGCACATATAATACTTTAATGTTCTGGGAGCGGTTATGATGAACTTTCTAGAATGTACACTTAGAGAAATTACACTCACATACTACACTAGGAACATCCATATCGCTAGTTTCCGTGGTATCACAATGAACTGTACAGTTTAAGTGAGTCTGTCTGTTCAAACTGCCACACTGACCTAACCTAACCTAACGTAACCTATTGTATTGCAATTGGTGCGCCACTCTGTATATTGTAAAATTAGTGCGAAAGAATAGTTTTACGTTCTGGTTCTTCAGGAAAAAACATGCTGAATTTAGATTGATCTCAAATAAAACTCGTCAATGATAAAGTTAAACAATTTCTCGGGCAATATAAGCAGTTTATAAATTTATTATTTGCAACAAAAATTTTGCAGGGTTGTTGTATTTCAAAGTTGTTTAGAGGTTAACAACAATAAATTACACCATTGTATGCCAGTTATTATATTTTGCTTTACACAGACTTTCATGCAATTACATGATGAATTTATTTTAATAACAGTGAGATTATATGAATGCGGTCCCAAAACTAGCCGACCTTAGGTAAAGATGATGCCAGTAGTTAGAAAAAAAAAAATAAAAATAAAAATATTTCGCTGAAAAGTGGCAACCTTATAAAACATGTGTTTTAAGTTTCAAGACGCCACGCTGAATTTTTTTTTTATGTGAGCCATCAAAAGTAAACGGTCGGCTAGTTTGGATCTGCCCTGGCATTTCACTCGCGCATGCTCTTCGAAATCTGTGTAAAATCTAAATTTTTTCCAAAAAATAATATTGAAAATTATTGTTTCAGACTAATATCTTTACACGTGAAACAAATATCTAACTAACGGTAACACTAGACTGATGAAATTGGACATTATCAACCAATTGCGGCCTACGATCAACGACTTTCAACTATAGTTATATTTATTTGGAAAAACTATTGATCTAAGGCCAATAAGTGTATCACATTGATTGAATTACAATGAAATTGTGTTCAATTTTATGAATTTTGAATTTTAGTTTGTTCAACACATTAAACATAATTGAAGACGTGAGAATGAAAAAGTGGATATGAACCGTAATTGCACAGGAGAACAAAAAACAAAACAGTTTATATCTAATTGAGTTAGATTTTTTTGCTAACAATGATTTTAGAACGTTTATACACATATATGTATGATAACGAACCAGTATATATTGATTTTAAAAAATTAATTACTATGTTATGGCTTTTTTATGATTCGGATATGTCCTGTTTTCATACTCATTTTTAGATTTTTTAATGGCAGTTAATACAGATAAAAGGGGTATATTAAGAAGAGATATACATTAAAACGTTTTATTTTGAGACCTTTACATTTTTTGTGACATTTTCTGGCATTTTTTGAGAATTTGACAATATTTGATTGTATTTTATAACGTTTAACTTTATTTTGGATCAGATTCGTTGTCTTCAGTCACGCTTTCTTCTGGAGCTTCACCTTCTGGAATAACATCACTGCGTGCCTTTGTCAAATCATGGTACCAAGTTAAGAATGCTTCAGGGATATACACTTCCAACTCTTTCATATTTTTTTAGCTTTAATGGATTGATTGGTATTGGTATGTCATGAAGCTTTTTCGTATTCCACAAAATCCTTTGGTTGAAACCGCTTTTAAATGCTTCAAAAGCAATAATACGAATCGGAGATGTACAATTTTCATACCTAACGATGCGTTAAGTAACAAGGAATAGTAAACTTCATAAAACTCATTTTAGCCCAAAATGGTTCATATCCACCTTTTACTATCTTGTCTTCAATTGTTTAAAATACCGCTTTTGGTTTGGAAAACAGAATGGTTCGCCGGTTTTTGGGTTAAACATTGAATGCTCTGTTTATTATCCTTAATAGCTTTTGATTGACAGAGGGAATGTTATCTTGGTTTACTTTTGGCTTAAACCATAATGTCAGCAGCTATTTGTTATCATTTTCATTGTTTAACCAACTGACATTAACAGGTGTCCTACTATTACCTCAAATGGGTTTATTCAACAAGATTTCTATTTAGTTTTTAACTTTAAACAATTTATATTCCAAAATCTCTTTTTGATTTCTGGTCAAATTTAATGCGAGATGTGACTTTTCAAGTTACATAAAATTATATTACATTTTTGTGAGAACTTTAACTGTCAGGAACAATAAAAGCTATCCTGGACATACCATTTCTTATTATGGTGTAGGACATAAAATCTAATTGTACTATTGCTGTTATTGCTGAGTTCACCTAATTTTATCGCAAATACAGGGTGGCGCAATAGAACGTGCATATTTAAAAAATAGATTAAAAAATAAATACAAAAGATATGGTAAAAATAAATCTAAGGCATTGTAGAGTAATAAATGGAGTTTATTTTTTAAAAATAACATCATCTAAATGGTGACCCTGTCTACGACGGCACTCCTCTAACCGCAAACGAAAATTATTGAAAAATTTCTTCAGTAATACTGGTGTAATGGCTGCCATTTCATCACAGATATTCTCCTTGAGCTGAACGATGTTTCTTAGATTATTTCTGTAGATTTTGTGTTTGAGGTATCCCCACAAAAAAAAGTCAAGAGGCGTCAAGTTTGGACTACGTGGGGGCTATGGGATATCACCTCTTTTCGAAATCAGTCTGCCAGGGAACATCTGCTTTACCACCGCCATGGGGTCATTTGATGTGTGACAGGTAGCTCCATTTTGTTGGAACCAAGTTCTGGAATTCACTATTCTTGAACTTTCAATTTCTGGAGCCAAAAATCCGTCCAATATCTCAACATAGCGTTCCGGCGTTCCGTATTAACCGTGACGTTTTGGCCCCGCGCATTTTCGAAGAAAAAAGGACCAACTATTCCTCTGCCAGAGATTGCTGCCCATACTGTCACTTTAGGACTATGCAATGGTTTCTGGTGTTTGATTTTGGGATTTTCACTGTTTCAGTAACGACAATTTTGACGGTTTACGAACCCATTCATAAGGAAATGAGCCTTGTCAGAGAAAAGGATATTGTCAAAATTGGAAAATCGATTAAGTATTTCATTAGCAAATGCGAGCCTTGCTATGAAGTCAGACTCTTTCAATTCTTGTGTTATTTGCAGCTTATATGGATGCAGTTTAAGATCCAATGTTATAATTCGTTGCAAACTTCGTCGCGATAATTGTAATACAGACGATCTCTTGCGAGTCGACATTTGTGGATTTCCTCGTACTGACTCCATAACCCTCTCAACATTGTCTTCGGTCCTAGATGTTCTTGGGCGATCATTTGCTTGTGGTTTAAATGTTGAACCGGTCTCTTCAAAACGCTTTACCCATATTTTAATTAAATTAGCACTCGGAGCTTCACTAATTCGCCGTAGTCCATATTCAGCACAATATAGTCGCCTAGTAGCAATATATGAACGAGAGTTCTCGTAAAATGCGCGACGCTTCCCGTCGAAGTGATTCATAGCGACTAAAATTCCATGAGCCCGCCAACCCAACGATGTAGGCGCCCCCCCGCTCGCGCCTTTTCTACCCCGCAAAAAAAGATGATGCAATATGCACGTTCTATTGCGCCACCCTGTAGCATAGACAGAACCAACATAGACTTTAGTAGCTGTAATATTTCTTTTTTGAATTTCGAATTACATTCATATATAACTTTTTATATCTACACATCGAAGGAAGAAAATAAATAATTTTCATTCGCTCCTATCTTCTCCTTCTCCTTTTCTGCCACAATACGGTGTAATAAAATGTTATCGTTGCATCGAATATAAAATAAAATAATTTTTATTTTCACACATTTGAATAATTTACCATGCCTTTGTCTGAACACTGTCATGGGTTTTATGATCCTCCAATGCGTTGACACTTCGTTGTGGAATAAAGAGGAAAATAATATTGCCTGAACACTGGAGTGTGTGGCAAAAAAAAAAAAAAAAAAAAAAAAAAGAGGAACAAACACTTGTTGTTGTTATACCCCGAAAAAGGAAAGTTGCTTTTGCCCTCAAACTGCAAAACTTTCTCGCCGTTACACGATATTAATGTAATGAGAGTTAGCTATTTGTGGCAATAGCCTGTAGATAATGTGGACTGCGTACTATATTTTATATTTCATACAAGATTATTTTATACCTTAGAAATTTGTGGCAATTTGATGTTTGTGGTGATGTTTGTGTTGATAAAACTAATATAAGAAATAGTTAGATCCAATATCATAGCTTCAATATCTCGTGCTACATAAGAACGATAGGATTGCACTAGATGGCATTAGAAAGATAACATTTCGTACTTAAGAAGTTACTCCGGTGGTTTTGTGACTACTTGACTCAGTATTGTTTGAACACTCGTTAAACATGGACACCAGCAAAGAGATAATACGAGGTGTGTTTAAAAAATATGGTGAATATTTGATCTCCTTCAAAGTAGTAGTAGTATAATACACTTGTGACAGCGTTTTTTCCAATCTTCGAAGCAGTTCTGACATGCACTTTTTGGTATGTCCTTGAGATCTTTCAGCAATTTGGTTTTTATCTCTTTAATCGTCGCAAAACGCCGTCCTTTCATGGATCTCTTCAATCTTGGGAACAGGAAAAAGTCGCGGGTGGCTAAATCTGGCAAATACAGCGGCTGAGGCATGATAATGGTGTTGTTTTTGACCAAATAATCACTCACAAACAAAGATGAGTGAGCTGGTGCATTATCATGATGCAAAAGCCATGTATTTTGTTTCCACAATTCCGGGCGTTTTTTTCGTATTGCTTCACGCAAACGGCGCATAGCTTCAAGGTAATACTCCTTATTTAGCGTACGACCTTTTGGTAAGAACTCCTGATGTACTACACCATGATGATCGAAGAAAACAGTGAGCAGTGATGGAACTTCGTGTACTTTTTTTGGTCATGGCCCTCCTGGATTCTTCCATTGGGACGATTGGGCTTTGGCTTCGATGCCATACCCATGATTCCTTACCAGTTATGACCCTTTTAAGCAAATCTGGATCATCGTTAACGTCATTGAACAATTTCTGAGCGATGCTCATGCGACGTTGTTTTTGGCCAAAATTCAGCAATTTTGGAACGAACTTCGCTGGTACACGCTTTATGCCCAAAATTTCCGAAAAGATTGCATGGTATTAGCCAACCGATATGTCGACATCCTCAGTAACTTCTCTAACTGTGATTCGACGATTCTCCATAACAATTTTCTTCACTTTCTCAACATTTTCATCGGCTGTTGATGTGCTGACGCCTCCAGAGCGACCTTCTGTGAGAAGCTTGTACAACTTGTAAACATTTTTTGGAGTCAGAGTACTCTCCCCGTATGCCGCTGTCAACATTTCAAGTGTTTTTGAGCACTTAATTCCATTTTTTACACAAAATTTGATGCAACTTCTTTGACCCATGTTTTTCGATAGCAAATAATTGCCCAACACGCTTGTCTTATTATGCCTCTCACAAATAAACTAAACATGCTATATGGATAAAACCGTCAATATACCTTCGAGACGAGTAACCAACATAAAAAAAAAAATAATAATAATCGTCAAATTTTTCTTCACAAAAGTTCAATGGATATCACCATTCCTATATGAGAGTCTACTCTATGGCAATCTGATACCTATCAACTTTTCCTCATGTAAAATCGATGGACATTAATTAAAAAAAAAAAAATAATAATAATCGAAAGTCGAATGTACGTAGCACGCGAAATTTTAAAACTGACCTTACTTTTGGAACACACCTCGTAGATCTTAAATATTTAGGATCATAATTTTACTCATAATAATCTTAATCATCTTTTCATACATATTGTTAAAGTTTTCTTTTATTTTGACGCGTTTTAATCGTAGAATCATTTTTTTATTCTCTTTTCTTTTCACAGCACAGCGGCTTGAAACAAGGATATGACTTGGGATGATTTTTCCTCAGTCTATACGTTAAAACTCTGTGTTGTTTATAACTAACGAATAATTAGTAAAATTTGAGGGGAAAAAGTCTAAAAAATATACATTTTCAGTCCATGTAGGGACAGATACACTCCTACTACGCTCATTTTGTTCGATTTGGAACTTAATCTATTTATTAGTAAAAGAATATTTTTGTGTAAAGATTCAGTCTCCCAGTTTTGGCGGCATCATAAAGGCCGATGATGCTTTCTACAAACAAGCGGACGACCGATAATTTCTTAAGAGGAGCAGTCTTGAATTCACTAGCAATTTTTTTCGCGGAAAGTCTTTGGACATCAACTTTACTTCATGGAAGTTCACTGGAAAACAAGCGCACTTCATGGAAAGTCGATGGAAATCAACTTTTTTTCCTGGAAATTTGACGGACATCAAATATGCTTCATGCAAATCGATCGAAAATAACTGTTTTTTATGATAATCGATAAACATCCATTTTTATTTTATGCGGAAGTTCGCGGGATGTCACCATTCCTACTTGAAAGCCTTTTCTAAGAAAGTCTGATGTTAATCCACTGTTCCTCATGGAAAATCGATGGACATCAACTTTTCTTCATAAATATCGATGTTAACATTTCTACATGTAAGCCTGCTCGGAGAAAGTCTAATGTTTATCAACTTTCTGTGGAAATCGATGGACATCAACTCCTTTTCACGGCACGCCGCTGGACATCAGATTTTCTTCATGGAAATCCAATGGACGTCAACTCTTCTTCAGGAAAATTCGATGGATATCAACCACTCTTCATCGAAGTTCGATTAACATCAACTGTTCTTTATGAAAATCGATGGACACAAATTTTTCTTCACAAAGGTTCAATGGATGTCTCCATTCCTACATGAGAGTCTACTCTATAACATTCCGATGCCTGTCAAGTTTTCCTTATGTAAAATCGACGGATATCAATTTTGAGTCAGAGTTGATTATAGACGGAATTTTATTCGTCAATAAGTTGCATTTCTTTGCTAAAATATTTCCATAGAATCATGACTTCCGGCAGTTTTTTCCTTTTTCCTTCCTTTTTCTGACCATGGCATTGTCAAATTGCATCTAGGACGTTTTTGCTGTTAGCGTGTTACATGTTTTATTCCCTTGGGGAAATAAGTTTCTAAAGAATAGATAACTTTATAAATGGAATGCTATAAATGTAGTGGTTTTATGTGAATAGTTCAATCTTATATTTCTCACTAACCACTTTTATCTCTACTCTTGGCAAACAGATACGAAATATGACATGTTTGTTTTTTGCCAAAAATTATTCGTAGCATTTAAAGTTTATAACATTATATTAACTTTCTGTTCTTCTTACTTTCAGACATTACAACCAACTATACTCAAATTTTCGAATATTGGAGGACAAGGTAAGAATTCTATCTTATATTATATTCCAGCAAAAAGGGCATCCAAATAAGCAAATATTCATTGCTATTTGTGATGGGGAAGTGGTGAAAAATTGCGTAATAACCAATGAAATTGACATAGTTAATAATAATAGTTAATAATAATTGCCATAGGAGAGAGGCACTATTTAATGATGGCTGTTCTCTATATATCCACGAGGGACATAGGTGTAATAAAAATTCAAATCTTTAGTTAAAAATTTTTGTTTTTAAAACTAATTGATTTTTATAGTATTATTTTTGTTTGTATTAAAAATCGGCTTCTTGAAAAAACTGGCTGTAGGTCCCCCATATTTGGTACTCTCTATATAAAAATTAACTGATAGGCACTAAATAAGAAGGGCGCCTAATGTTTTGTACTTATGTATAGGGTGATTTTTTTGAAGATTTAATTTTTAAAGGTGAGCGGCACTGGTTGATAATGGCGTCCAAACGTCATCTGTCAAAGTGAAAAGTGTACAGTGTACTCTGCCATTTCATCATGGAAAGACTAATAAACGAGCAACGATTGCAAATCGTTGAAATTTATTATCGAAATTCCTGCTCTGTAATAAATGTGCATCGTTTGATACAACAATTTTATGGTCGTCATAATCGACCTTCTGAATCAACAGTTCGTGCTGTTATCTCAAAATTTCGCACCAAATGTACTTTGTTGGACATAAAACCATCGACTCGCATGCATAGAGTGCGTACCGAAGAAAATATTGCAGCCGTAGCGGCCAGTGTTAATGACTATTGTGAAATATCAATTCGCCGCCGTTCTCTGCGATTGGGCATACTTATGTTACTCAACTACAAGGAATTTTTTTTTTTTGCCCCAATTGGCTCAGTTAAACTTGGTTGGCATGTGGTTTTATCAGGACGGTGCAACATGCCACACTGCTCGTGAAACAATGGATATGTTGAGGGATGAATTTGGTGAGCAGCTTATCTCTCGATTTGGCCCTGTGAGTTGGCCCTCATGATCATGCTATTTAACGACTCTTGATTATTTCTTGTGGGGTTATGTCAAGTCGTTAGTCTATGTGGACAAGCCGGGCACTATTGAAGTGTTACAGGATAACATAATACGTGTTGTTCGTGGAATACAGGCCGAAATGCTCAAAAAGTGGGGAAAAATTGGACCCTACGAATGGACATTTTGAGACGCAGCAGCGAACAACATTTATATGAAATTGTCTTTAAAAATTAAATGGCAAAGACCAATTTATCGATTCTAATAAAAAATTTAACACATAATGCAAATTTGAGTGTTTTTTTCGATTTTTAAAAAAACCTACGATTAAAATATCACCCTTTACATCCTATATCCTCTACCATGGATTGCTATCTACAGTACTGGGGATGGAGACTCTTAGCGACATAGAGATGTATACGCTTTATTTATTTGATCTCTGTGTATTTGTAATTTGCAATTTTTACAAAAAGAATGACCAACTTAGCGTATAAGAAGGGTAAATAAATGTTTTCCCAAACACTTTGGAGCATAAATGATGTTGATTTTGGAAGTGGTTCAAAACTGTTTCGCTAGAAGTGACAAATATGTATGGATTGCATTTTTAGAGGTGTTGAAAATGTACCTCTTTTTGAATGGCTTCCACTTTGATCTTGCTGGGAAGTTATACGAGGTGTGATTAAAAAAATAGCCGTTACTTTTTTTCCAAAAAGTATTTATTTATTCATCAATCTCTATTTTATTTCCTATGAAGTAATTCCCCTCAGATATAATAAACTTGTGCCAGCGTTTCTTCTAAGCCTCGAAACACTTCTAAAACGTGCTTTTCGGTATCGCCAACAGCTCCTGTTTTGACTTTTCTTTTATCTAATCAATCGTAGCAAAACGCGTTCCTTTCATCGGTGTCTTCAGTTTTGGGGAGAGGAAAAAGTCAGCGGGGGCCAAGTCCAGTGAATACAGTGGTTGAGGCATGATTGCGGTTTTGTTTTTGGCCAAAAACTCACGCACAAGCATCGTTGTGTGAGGTGGTGCGTTATCATGGTGCAAAATCCGTGATTGGTTTTTCCACAATTCTGTGCGTTTCTGACGAATTGCTTCCCGCAAACGGCGCATAACTTGAAGGTTGTATTCCTTATTTATCGTATGACCTTATATTAAGAACTCTTGATGCATTACGCCATGGTAATCAAAGAATACAGTGAGCAAAATGTTGCCATTTGATCGAACCTGGCGTGCTTTTTTTGGTCTTGGCTCTCCTGGTAACGGTAACACGTTATTAATATCAAACTTCCTAATATCAAACTTCGAGAGGAAAATACTCCGGAAAATATATGCACCCATCATCGTTAACGGAGAGCACGTGGTCAAACGCATTAATATACAGCGATTGCGTTGGCTGGGTCATGTTGTGTGGATAGACGCAAATGCCCCGGCACGGAAAGTTGCCGACAACAAACTCGATGGACGGCGCAGAAGAGGGCGACCAAAACTCCGTTGGAAGGACCAGGTTTTTGAAATATTATCGAAACTTGGTATGACCCATTGGAGGAGAAGCGGAAAAGATCGAAGCGTTTGGAAATATTTTCTACGGGCGGTGTATAATAGATAAGTATGTCTATTCCGGTCACCACCTAAGAAGAAGAGGAAAGATTAACAGCTTCGGAGGAGAGACGCATCAGATACTTTCAAGCAATGACAATTTCTGTAGATAATTTTTCATGACAATTTTCCATTGTTAATAAAAAAAATTCATGCAATTTAAGTTATTAGCAAATATCAATTTAAATAATTTTAAAGTTAAATAGTTTTAAGTTGCTGCATCAAAAAAAAAAAAAAAAAAAAAAAAAAAAAATGCTCGTATTGAAAAATTTTACTATTCTCACAGCTGTCTTAATTTCAGCAGTCGCTTTGATGTAATTATAAAGAGCTTCCCAAGAAGCGGAGAATGTGCTCACTTAGTATAGGGTTATTCATATTTAGTTTTCAAGTAAAGTTAAATAAAACACACATAAAGGAATGATTTCGATGAAACTTTGATTTTATTATAACGATTGGACCTCGCCTATTATGTACGAAATAAAATGCCTTTGGGTTGGTTTCGAGAGTGAATCCTTTTGAGGCAGCTTTCGAAAAATTACGGCCCAATGATATCTCCTGACTGTAATACGCACTGAACAGTCACTTTTCCGGATGCAATGATTTTACACAATTACTTCTGGTTTCTCTAAGCCCCATATGTGACAATTTAGCTTGTTCGTTGAAAATCCAAGTTTGAAAAATCACTTTTGTAGTAAGTTTTAACTATTTTTACGCTTTCTTCGGTTTTTAAACGATCCATATTAGTAAAAGGCAAACATTTCGCTAAATAAATAACTGTTCAGGTGACTGGTATTTAACAGCAGCCAATCTTGCCGGACCGACCGTTTTGAGATGACTAAATAAATACCACTATATTTGTGGAAGCTATAAAAATACTATTCTTTTGAAATGACTACCACTTTTTTTGCTGGGTGGACATATATCAAAAAAAAAAAAAAAAAAAAATAATAAAAGGCACAGATGGTCACCACTGTACATAATTTATTTCCATTTTCTGCAAATGACAAAAGTTGGAGTGGTTCAGTTTTCGTATAGTAGAATGTCAATACTTCAAGATCAATATATCAAGATTGCCTGTCAGATACTGTAGGGGGGAGGATTGTCGTCGTGCATTAGCACGAGTTTGCCAATGACAAGGTTTACCTTAATCTCGGTCTATTTCGTCCGTTCTTGGAGCCCTCGAACGTAGTCCCTCTCTCTTAAATGCGCTAGAATTCCCGCTTGAGCTCGACCTGTTTTTTGGAACAGCGATTCGGGCAGCAGCGTGCCTTAAGCCTTCCCGGTTAGGAGATGAGCAGGTGTGAGCGTTTCGCCGTCGTTGGGATCGTTGCTAAGTGGCGCGATCGAGTGACTGTTGACCACTGCCCCTATTTGTGTTAGCGCCGTGGTCAGTTCTTTAAAGGTTAGTACCGCTGTGCGTAGGGTTCGCACCAACAGGCCCTTCAAGGACTCCACGACCTCCGTCGAAGGCCTCCGAAATGTGGGTGGTACGAAATTGAACTCCACCCCATGTGATGTGATATTCTGATGACTGAGCACGTCTCTCAGCCGAGTCAGCTCTTTACGGTGCCGCCAAAGTTGGTTGCGTTGTCGGCGTATATTTTGGTGAGCACGTTTCTTCTTCAAATGAATCTTAAAAGAGAGAGAATAAACGCATCGGCAGATAAATCTGACATTAGTTCTATATGAATGGCCTTCGCAGTGAGACACACGAATATAGCTATGTACATTTTCACCGGAGGACAACCTCGTATTTTTTGTGTCATGTTTACAGGGCCACAAAAGTTAACTCCACAAGTTTTGACAGGGCGTAACGCCCTCACTCTATCAGCGTACAGGTTTCCCATAATCTGCTTCATGAGTTTTGGCTAAAATTAAACAATTCCTACACTGGATTTGTTGTTGGCACTTATTAGACATACCTGGCGGTTCGTGCAGTTGGCACTTTCCTTTGAACATAAGATGCAATTGGAGGGGGGCATTGGCGATTGGATGTCCAACTGGTTGGAAGTATATCCTGGAGATGGTGTTGTTGAAGGTGGTGATTGTTGTGGTTGCTGGGTTTATGAGGTTTAAACTGCAAAGAATCGATGATGATTACGCCGACTACGGTCGCGGTCGCTGAATTTTAAAACCGAATTTAAAGTCCCTGCTCTGTCGCCAAAATGATTATATAAGGGATTTTACATAACTGGCGGAAATTAAACCAAATTAAATGCGAACTTTTGATTCAACGTTCGAGATAAATTAATTATGCCGCCGATTGGTTGGGTGACAATATTTACGGTAATTTTTTTTTTTAGTTTTTAAAACTGATTTCTTACAAGTGACAATATAACACTTACTCTACAATTTCTCAAGCCAAATGACGTTCTTAAAAATATGGGGTGAAATTCAAAATTTTAGTAAGTAGTAGGGAATTCAATTGAACATATAGAAAAAATCATTTTATAGAAATAGGGAAGTATTTCGTTGAAAAGGGACACTGTAGAAACAATAAATAGACACAGAGACGAAGACATAAATAAACGCTGGAAGAAGAAAGATCTTCTCAGTCTAGCAAAATCCAATTGAGCGTGAAAATTGAACAATAAATAAACCGTTTTAATAAATAATGATATTTTTTAACTGATTATTTATTGCAAACAGGATTCTGATGTACTCGAATACATTTTACAACGATGTCTTAAATATTTATTGTGATGAGTGCGCAATATTTTGTTCTGTAACAAATAACCTAAAGCTCGCGATAAATATTTAAAGACTTCAAATGTACAACCAATTCCTATCAAATACACTGAAATTGTATATAAAGTGAAATATGCATGTGTCTGCCTGTGTAATTCTTTACACTCGAACAGCATCAGTACACATACATACATACATACACATGAATATTTGAAATTTGATATCCTCACGTAACATTTGTTTAAAAGTAATAACTCGGAATTCTATTGAAAACAGAATCAAAGGATTTGTAAATCAATACTCTGGTACAGCCGGATTTGTCGGTGTTATTTTTACAAACTCTAACTAACAAATACAGTAACAAATCTAGTTGCCATCTCCACAGACACAAACACAATGAAAATTCCACAGTGGTTGTACCAACACTACTTCCTATTGTGACTTTCGCAACATACAATAGAGTACATCCAAAACAAAAAAAAAAAAAAAAAAAAAACCGGAGGAAAACAAGAACAATCATAAAATTGTTGAAACATTGTTTTCCAATCACAAATAGAATAATTCCATTTAACACCTAAAACCAACAACACAAAAACAAAAAAGTAATTTTTGTGAGGTAAAGAATAGCCAACGGCGAGGAGGATATGTGACCTAAACCGGAGGGATGCAGACTATTTAAATTCAATACAGCATAGTTTTGGTAAAAACAAATTGATAAGAGCGAATTGGGAAAGTCGTTAGGCGCTCGTAGTGCTACCAACTTCACGCTGCTGTAGCAACCAAACGGATAATGACAGCGCGCTCAATATTTGACAAGTGCTAGTCTGTCATGTTGTTTATAAACTGACGGCAGCACGTCATTTTATGCCGCAGTTAAATAAGTTATCGAGTTCGAGTTCGAAAGGCGAACGCTAAAATCCACGATGAAGCGCAGTTCAATTGGCGCAAACCTCCAATGTATCTGCTCATAGCATTAGGCGTTTGTTATAAAACTAACTACAATTGAAGACCTACAAAATACAAACAGTGCACGATTTAACGATAACGATTTTATTTAAAGGTAGGTTGCCTGA
>JAHXMU010036813.1:0-24520 GCA_019455685.1 Philornis downsi
AGGAATAGGAATAGGAATAGGAATAGGAATAGGAATAGGAATAGGAACAGGAATAGGAATAGGAACAGGAATAGGAACAGGAATAGGAATAGGAATAGGAATAGAAAAAGGAGTAGGAATAGGAATAAAAATAACTATAGTAATAAACATGTCAACATTTTTTTAGTTTCCCTGTTTCCCTTTTAGGTGGTTTTTGAAATAAGTTGTATCAAAAAAAAAAATGTTGGGAATAGAATATTGCCCATTAACATACTCAACTGAAGTTAACATCGATAGAGCGAAGGAAATGATGATTGGAAATAAGTTTAAGGCAATATAGTCGCTGAGCTGAGTGATAAAATTGGGTTACGGATTTCGCATGAAAATCCGTCAACTAGCTTCCAATTGAGCCGAGACGAAAAAAATCATGTCAAAGCCGATCACAAGTCAAGTTGAGATTAGTTATTTATTTTGATTATTACTGTGTTGTGCACTTGCGATTCTTGTCAGAAGTTCAGAGGGTAAATAAAGAATATTATCTGGCGTTTGAGGGAAAAGGTCACGAGGCTATCATTGTGTACAAGTTTCTGGCCAACTATTACGGCTTCAGCTGGCTTCGTGCCACTTCGAGGCACACGTTTTCAAAAGGTATAAAAAAGACAATTCACGACGAGAATTGAAGTGCTTTGAGAAAAACGAGGCTGTCATAAGTGTGCTATTCCCGTAGAGGTCTACATAGAAGGCGATAAAATAAGTTCGAATGAATGTGGAATATTTCATGTTTTATTGGTCCATTTCCGATACTTTTCTTTGACAGAATGTGTACTGTAAGCTAACTGAAACAAAATTTGAATGACGCTTATTGAAAATTCATTAGAGGGATTCCGAAATTAACTTAATCTCAAGTGCAAATCGAAAAATGGAACGATGTGCACCAATCCCAAAGCCAAATCTCTGCAACTAATGTACATCATAATGAACATTCACACAGATACTTATGTGTACACTCTATCAGCAGTTTAACTATGCATACCTCATAAGTTGAAAAGTGCATTGCTGAAAGTTTCACCTGTCACTATCAACATTTTGATGGGGGAAACTTTGATGTAAAAACTTTTCATATCTGATGGATGCGTGACTGAACTGTCATCTAGCTGACGCTCACACGTGTAAGCTCCAACACCACCCAGAAGTCAACGAACAAAAATGACACCAACCTGATTACCTTGATGAACTGACAATTATAAACTTACAAAGTTATGTATAAATATTTAAAAAATAAAACTGCTTACACTGAAAGACGTAAACTAAAAGCAAAGAAGGAAACGGCACTTGAAATGTCATTTAAAGCAATAACTTTATTTAATTTTATCTAACATTGCGATTTAAGGAATGGATGAACGACTTTATGTCTACAACCGGACATAACAATTTCTTATACTTAAAAACTATTGACATTTTTCACCAAGTTCGAAAATGTTGCTAAAGTCAATTGTGAAGCTTTTTTATTTCGTGTTTTTCTTTTTTGTCAGCGTCTGTGAAGTTATGACGTTATGGCGACCGCAACAAGAAATAGTAATTAATTACACTTTGCTTCTACTGTCACAGAAAGAGTAGAACCCTTTTTTGTTTTGTCGCCGGGTGGGTAATGAAATGGAAGAAGCGGCAATATAAATATATTTTGTCTTTTTCCTTATGGCCGTTTAACGCCGTTAGCAGGACGAAATCATTCGCAATGTAATTATGCGCAGTATTCCTTTTCTTTTATCTCAAAATATAACTGAACAAGAAAAAAGGGTCTGTTGCATATGCCTCTGCTTTGATGACAACAAATAATTATGCCAAGCGAAAGGATACTGAAGAGGATGTAAAGGGAAAGGCGACACTTTTGAGCTAATGGGTTGAGATTCCTTGACAATGACCACATTTTGAGGTCATTGCTAAGGATGTTCAACAAGTCTACTGAATACTGCTTATACCCAAATTATTGTTAGAAGGCTTCGTAGTTCTGGTAATGCCATGTCTACAATCTTTTGTCAGGATATACTGTGTGATTGATTTAGATTTTTAGGTGTTTGTTTGATCAGTTGCTGGACACAGTTGATACTAAATAATGCTTAGACCCAAATTATTTTGAAAAGACTCCCTAGTTATGGTAATGTCATGCCTGCAATCTTCTGCCAGGGTATACTGTGTGATTGATTTACATCTTTAGATGTTTGTTCGGTGAGTTTCTGGACACAATTGCTTAGCGATGATTTAGTTTAGTTAAATAGAAATTTCGGTTGAAATGTGAGCGTAAAATGCAATTGCTAGAGTATAAATCTGTCAGATTTGGTCTGAAAACTTAATTTGGAACTTAGGTTCCTCGAGAGAAATTGGAGGTTTTGTGGAAGAACTTAAGTTCTTAGCGGGATGTGTGTACTTACGAGGGGGTTTTGTACTGGAGTAGAGGAAAAGATAATGGTTAACTTACATTATTTCAGGTTTTATTCGTATGTTAAAAGCGGCTGGCGAAGTGGTCCGGTTGGCGGCTGGCGGAAAAAGGGAACAAATATCTTGCCGATTTCAACCAGGAGACCTCCTTGCCTCCTTTGGGTTGCCTTATTGGTGTAACAAAATATGGGTATTTATATGTATAGTTATATGATTGCTTGAAGGGCCTTTACACAATCAAATAAATAGTTAATTTTTACAATTTACAATATTTACAAATTGTTTGATACATGCAATTCAATGTAATTCAACTTAATTCAGTGCAACTTGGTATAAGGCAATTTTATTTCGAAACAATACAATTTAATTAAATGCAATTCAATTCAATTTTCCAAAAATTCAATTCAGTTCATAATTTATAATTCATAATTTACTTTACTTTATAAAATTCATTTAATGTTCCAAAAATTCAATTCATGGGAAGGATTAACTACGTTCAACAGTGAGACTTTTTTGTACTAGCTGGAATGTTACAGGGTGACACATGAATATTTTTACTTTAAGAAACTAAAACAAAAAATATTTTCTTAATTCATATTTAGAAGTAATTTTTCGTTATTAATTTGAAAAATAATACATTTATTTTGAACCTTTTTAATGGTTTTTAAAAATAATTGAATTTAAGCGACCACCTAGCCCGATCATGCATGTGCCACAGCGTTATTCATTAGTGCTTGAAAAATTTCATAGAGATTCGTTTGACTCTAATGCTTTGGTCCGTCTAAATTTGTTGCACTAGCTTTGCAAATTTCTGGTTTAACTCCACAAGAAAAAATAAAAACATGTACAGCAAGATCAGGAGACCTTGGAAGTAGCGGAATGTGGGGTTACCTGAAATTAGTTTATTGGCAAAATTACATTGCATTTCGGATATAACGCGCCTGATTACATGATAAGTTGCATCTTCATCTTGAATTGAAAAATATTCTCTTTCGTGTAGTTTACAAAGAAAAAAACTTTTTCAATATATTTAAGTAACATCATGACAGCCGCATTCACTAGCCAACTTTTGTTTTTTTTTTAAGAAGTTTGGCAAATTTCTTCGACACTTCTATAAACGAGTAATTAAGTGAATAGCGCCAACAGTAAACAGTTTAGAAAGTTTGGTTGAACTAAAGCAGTACAGACTGTCGTGGAAACTCAACAGGGTCTTCCTTCCGCACTATTTACTCCAACAGGGTCTTCTTTTCCAACTAGTTATTCCAAAATCGTTCTAAATTTATTTCTTAAAAAATAACATCGTCAAAATTCAAGCCGTCGCGTTCGCCGTGCTCATTTAAGCAAACAGAACAGGGTGTTATTTTGTGGTGGGTATTTTCTTTTAAAGGCCTCAGGAATTAAACTTTAGATTTGAGACTATCCCAGAGAAAAAAAATCCATAGCGGTTAAATCACCTCTAATGAAGATCAATTTGTTAAGACAAATTTTATGAACACTTGGTAGAGATGTACTGATTTTATGTGATGTTTGTCAAGTTCTGCTGGACCTGTATTCTTTGGTTAGAGCCCGAAGTTCTGCTCCACCTCCACCTTATCTACAGGACCCCTTACATCGTCAGAAAAGCCAAAACCGATAATTAAAACTTTGGCCTTAGAAAAACCGCTTATATTAGATGATTCCCTGCTAATCCTTCTCTCAAATCGGCTAAAAAGGCATAAGAGAGGAAATGTCAAATCTCTTCCATTGTAATTGTTGTCATTTATTTGTTAACATTTGTTATTCATCTATCATTATTTATTTATTGCCACAGTTCTGGCTGCAAATAAATATATTACAATAACGACATTTTCATTTCACTCAATATTCCCAAGATGAAATTTTTATCCGTAGCGCCACTATACGACCATCATCCGCACTATTTTCATCCAGAAAGAAAAAAATTCTCTAGATATATTTCCTTACCTTATGGCTAAGTAACGATAGAACAGTTTTTGGTACGAAATTTTAACTATGTAATGCCATCTAGCTTAAACTGATCAAACTTATACAATACAAGATATATGTTGCTGAAGCCATCTATTGGAAAAATAATGACAATTTTTCGGTTTCAAAAGTAAAGTTAAATAAAAGATCATAAAGCTATGATTTCGATGAAACCTGTATTTCATTATAATGCTTGGACTTTGCCATTATGTATGAAATACAATATCATTTGAATGACCGCCTCTTGATTGGTTGCAGCAGTGGATATTTTTAAGGTAGTTTTCGCTTCACTTTTTCGCACATTTCAGGCGGTATCTCAACGGTAACTTGACGTATGTTGGATTTTTAATTGATTTAACTTTTGCGAATTATCCGCATAAATACAGTCTTTGACGTAGCTCCACAAAAAAGTCCAATGGCGTTAAATCGCATGATCTTGGTGGTGAATTGATATCGCCAAAACGTGAAATTATACTTTGTGGAAACTTCCTTATGCAATAAAGCCAACATCGGTCCTGTTGTGTGGCTTTCATGGTACCGTATTGTTGAACCCATATACCATTCAGTTCATAATATTCAATTGCACATCAAAAAAGTTGGTTATTATACGGCCATAGCACTCTGAAACGCCAAACAGTCACTTCTTTAGGATGCAATAGCCCTTTCGCAATCACTTCTGTGCTCTCCAAGCCCCATATGCGACAATTTTGCTTGTTGACGTAGCCATAGAGTGAGAAATGAGCTTCATCGCTGAAGAAAGTTTTGTTCGAAAAATCAGCATTGAAAGCCTGTTGCTGGAGCATCCAATCAGTATATCTTCGGCATTGTGAATGGTCAGCCGGCTTTAATTGTTGCGTCAGTTGGACTCTATATGGATGGAGGTGCAAATTACACTATAATGAACCATAAGATAGGTTAAATTGCTGAGAACGTCCTGGAATCGACAAATTCGGATTATCCGCCACACTTTCACTAACAAAAGCGATATTTTCAGCAGTGCGTACATTGCGATGATGCACGGGCCTGACCACATGGCCTGTAACGAATACAGTCTCTTCGAATTGCTTTATAATCTTGCCAATTTCTTGCGCACTGGGTCGATTCTGACGACCATAACCACCCTGTAATACACAAAAAGTGCCCACTTTGAATCACCACTTTTGTAGTACGAAGACGGTCCCAAAACTAACCGTTCTAGCAAAGAAAACACAAAAATTTGAGAAAAATCCAAATGCAAAATCCAACATAATAAGCCATAAGATAGACTCAATTGGTGAGAACGACGTGGAATGGGTAAATTCGGATTATCCGCAATATTTTAATTAACACAAGTGATATTTTTAGCAGTGTTTCACCACATTTGTAACGCCTCCAGTTTCTTCAAATTTCTTTATAACATTGACAATTTCTTACACACTGGATCGATTTTGATGGCCGTAATCGCTCCGTAATACACGAAAAATGCCCGGGTTTGAATCACCATATTTGTAGTAAGTTTTAACTATTTTTACGCGCTCTTCAGTTGTTAAACGATCCATACTCGTAAATGACCAGCCTTTTACAACATAAAAAATATTTCACACGGCACGCATTTAAGAGCCTTCCAGACCGGCTGTTTTAAAACCACTAAATGTGTAATTTATTATTACTACACCTTTTATAACATGAGAATGTGTCACTATTTTTGTGTAGAGGAACGCTTTTTTACTTTGCCGCATAATGTAATCAATTCAATTACTTCCTTTCTCCCATAACCATTTATAATTTGCCATAATACAATTTCTCACCACAAATACTGAAGCCGAAGGGTGATTATGCTTGATTAATAACTTAATTAAATACTTTGACCATAACACGATGCGCCAATATAAACTATAACTAGTATATCATATTTCCTAAACAAATTCATAATGTAATTGTATGTTAGCAAGCCAATTACAAAAGTTAATCGCTACCAGCTACAATATAATATATCCTTTAGCATTGTTTGTGTAAACGTTATAAAATGTAAATGAACATCAGAATAATCACTGGTGACTTTGCCATTTGGTTAAAGTGTTATTAACACGTCTGATTATATTCGTCCTCTCTGGGAGTTGCGTCAAACGAATCCGGATATGTACGTTGTGATACGTATCGGTATGATAGGAATGTGTGATATACGTAAGGAAACATGTTGATGATAGTTTCATAACAGACCAATTAAATAATTACTAAACCACATAGTGCAAGATCATGGCCACCTTAATTACAAAACTTGTGTGCTTGTATTAATAGAATAATACAACAGTAACTGACTTGCATAACTTTGCCAAATGACAGCCGGTACGTTCACACAAATTAATTCGTATAGATAAGCCAATTTAGGTCTTTATTGGTCCTCTGGGAGGTAAAACGTTTACTGTTCATTTAACATGTATAGGTTACTTGTGCATGTGCGTATGTATATACATACATACAGAGTGGGCCATAAGGGTGTTGGCGGTTTAAATATTCAATTAAAAAAAAAAAACTACGAAACATAAAAAAAATATATTTGTATTTTTAAAAAGTAGAACCATGGGAATTTTTAAGACTTAAAAATAATGTTGTCCAAATGGCTTCCCTCGGCTGCTTTTTAAAAAGTAGAACCATGGGAATTTTTAAGACTTAAAAATAATGTTGTCCAAATGGCTTTCCTCGGCTGCTTGACACTCTTGGAACCGAAATCGCAAATTTTGGAAAACTCGTCGAAAAGTTGTTCTCGGTATTTTGTTACTTTCCTGAATACTGTTCCTCTTCAACTGCTCTAAATTGGTCGGATTATTCTCGTCGACTACCGATTTGAGGTAGCCCCATAGAAAATAATCGCATGGAGAGAGATCAGGGCTACGTGGGGGCCATTCAATATCCCGCCTTTTCGAAATGAGCTTTCCAGGAAAAACAAAGTTAAGTCGGTTATTGGCGTCATCGGGTTTTAATTCTTGGACTATCTGAATCTTATAAGCCTTCAAATGAAAATCACGTTTCAAAATTCGTCGTAAAGTTGTTCTTTTGACATCCAAAGACTGACTTCTCTTACGTGTTGACTGTTGCGGATTTCGCTGAACTGAAACACGAACACGCTCCACAATGTCGGCTGATCTTGCAGAAACTGGACGACCACGAACCGTAATTGGTACTGTTGAGCCGGTTGTTTCGAACATTCTGATCCATTTTCGTATCACATTGGCGCTTGGAACTTCACTTAAATCGTGTAAACCGTGTTCATGCCGATACAAACGTCGTGCAGTAATCACTGATTTATTGTTTTCGTAATACGCTCGGACACAAAATGCACGCTGCACTCCCGTGTACGGCTCCATGGCGACTAAATTTCCAGGAAGCGGCGCAGCGCCACGCGTTACCGAGAAATTGAAGATTTAAACCGCCAACATCCTTATGGCCCACCCTGTATATTATGTTTGCGTCTACATGTTTCTGTTAATATGTAACAAGGAATATTATAAGATGATGTGACGAATATTCTTAGTATAATTATTGTGTTATTTGAAAATCAGGATGTGATATTTCTTGGCTGTACAGGGTGATGGGAATAGACTATTACACGATATATTCAACATATATGAGGCTTAAAAAGTAAGGTGAATTTTCGTTTTTCTCAAAAAAGTATTTATTTATTCATCAATTTCTATTTTATCTCCTTTAAAGTAGTCCCCCTCAGATATAATATACTTGTGGAAGCGTTTTTCCAATCCTCGAGGCAGTTCTAATATGCACTTTTTGGTATGTCCTTGAGCTCTCTCACCGATTCGGTTTTTATGTCTTCAATCATTGCAAAACGCCGTCCTTTCATGGGCGTCTTCAATCTTGGGAAGAGGAAAAAGTCGCAGGGGCGACCAAATCTGATGAATGCGGTGGCTGAGGCACGACAACGGTGATGTTTTTGGCCAAATAATCTCTCACAATCAACGATGAGTGAACAGATGCCTTATAGTAATACAAAAGCGATGAATTTTTTTCCACATTTTCATGCTTTTTTTTCGTATTGCTTCACGCAAACGGCGCATAACTTCAAGGTAATACTCCTTATTTACCGTATGACCTTGTGGTAAGAACTCCTGATGCTCTACTTCATGGTAATCGAAGAAAACAGTGAGCAAAACCTTGATATTTGATTGAACTTGGCGTGCTTTTTTTTTGGTCTTGGCTCTACTGGACTCTTCCATTGGAACGATTAGACTTTGGTTTCGATGTCATAACCATATACCCATGATTCATCACCAGCTGGGACCCTTTTAAGCAAATCTGGAACATCGTTGACATCATTCAACAATTCCTGAACGTTGCTCATGTGACGTTCTTTTTGGTCAAAATTCAGCAATTTTGGAACGAACTCCGCTGCCACACGCTTCATGCCCAAAATTTCCGAAAAGATTACATGGCATGAGCCAGCCAATATGCCGACATCCTCAGAAACTTCCTTAATTATGATTCGACGATTATCTATAACAATTTTCTTAACATTTTCATCGGGCGAGCGTCGTCATATACATCTTTTCGATCTTTTGTGAAAAGCTTGTATCACTTGTAAACATTTTTTGGACTCAGAGTACTCTCACCGTATGCCACTGTCAACATTTCAAGTGTTTTTGAGTACTTAATTCTATTTTTTACACAAAATTTGATTCATTTTATTTGATCCATTTTTTTCGATAGCAGAAAATCGCCTCTGACAAACAAACTAAGCATGCTATATGGGTAAAACCATCAACATACCTTCGAGACGAGTGTATCAAAAAAAAAGAAAAAAAAAATAAATAAATAAATAAATTATAATCAGAAGTCGAATGTACGTTGCCCGCGAAATTTGAAAATTTACCTGATTTTTTGAACACACCTCGTATATGGAGGTTATAACGAGGAAAACCACAGTGGCAAATTGTTAGCAGAAGCCGCATACTGCTTGCTTTCGCCGATGACATAACCGTCATTTATTGAAGAAAAATGCGAAATGTTACTGCAGCCTTCTCAAACATTGAGAGTGAGTGCCGAAAGCAGTCCTTTGTTTCAGCAAAAAGGTGCCTAAAAGGAATACTAAGAAGGTTTCGATTAAAGATTCAATCCCCCCAAAAGCCGAAACTAAAATATGAAAAAACTCCAGATCCATTTGTAATTTTGTTTTGCCAGAGAGTAACAAAACAACTGATACGAAGAAACCCTCTCTTTTGTAAAGTAGATGTAAGAAAGAGAGACTGTGTTTACGTACTCCTTATATATTGATCGATTAGT
The DNA here is from genome assembly GCA_019455685.1 of Philornis downsi. Lineage (NCBI taxonomy): Eukaryota > Metazoa > Arthropoda > Insecta > Diptera > Muscidae > Philornis > Philornis downsi. The sequence goes on from JAHXMU010036813.1 coordinate 9,670, forward strand.
CAGAAAAATTATGTTGGTTATTAAATGCAATCACCTGAGCTGAGAATTTGTTGCCTTCATCAGATGTGTTTCTTTATTGGTGCGATAGCTTTTTACTGCTGTCGTCTTAGCGCATTTGGCTATGGCGGCGCCATTGGTTCAAGTGCATTTAACACTATTTTCCCCTTCCGTGGGAAGATGTTTGCTTTCTCTTTGTGCTTGTTTTACTCACTACAGATACTTCTAAGCAAAATTTTTTGGAATTGGTTCCATCAACATTTGTTCTGTAATAAATTCTTTCTATTAGATCTACCATGAAAGTGCAGAGAATTGGAAGTAGTTCCAGAAGTTGTTAAAGTAAATATTTTTAATACATTTATTTCTCATTGTGTGGCAAAAAGAAAGCATTTGCCTAAAAATTACTGCAAAGCAATGTAAAATAAATTGATTCTATACTTTAAAATTCGAAATAAAATTCTGTTCTGAAATAATACAGGGTGGCATACGAATCGTGCTACTGTTAACTGTCAATGGGTACCGTTATTTAAAGATGTTGAAGGAGTTTTTTTTTACCCAGAAATGCGCCGTAGACGTATCCGTTTCAACAGTATTTGGTTCCAGCAACTCCACTTTCTGCTAGCCTAAAGGTCGTCTGACCTGACTGCACTAGACTTCTTTTTATGGAGTTATATCAAGTAAGAGGTGTACAAAACGAAACCAAGGATTTGACTGAATTGAAGCAGTCTATTAGATTGAGGCGATACCGCAATGAGTAATTTTCTGACCAGGTGTCGCATACGCGTGCATGAGTGTGAGGGTCATTTACGGTTTATCATTTTCCAAATTAGTCATATGAAATAAAATTGAATTTTCTATACAATAAAAAAAAAACATAAAAAATAAATCAATGTATTTGATTAAAAAAGAAATTGAATATCTTATTGTATTGCATTGCCTCGCCCTGGCAAACAGACAGGAAACAACACTGGGCTCTTGTTTCTTTAGGGACGTAGGAGATCGGGACGATATATATATTGTCCGACATAAGAGCTTCTTGAGGCACTCAGGAGAGTTCAACGGGAGAAACTAGTTTGGTATCGTGGAGCGTATTTCCACATCAACGTCAACTTTATTAATTCCCAAAAACGTACAAAGTTGCTCTATTTATACTAAAATTAATTATTCTAGAAAATGCTACAATATTTCAGAGAGAACATATGTTTACATAATGGGTGCAACAAAGACAAACATATTTACAGAATAGTGTTGTATATTATAGACTTAATTCTAGAATGTTCTTACTTACATAACAGGTGGAAAGGAGATAACAATAAACTATATAATAGGAGTGAGAGGAACGAACATAACTTATTGTCGTAAACGTAATTCTAGAAAAGTCTCACCCACATATAAAGAGGGAAAGAGATTGCATATATCACACTTGAATGTTCTGGGAGCGGTTATAATGAACTTTCTAGAATGTACACTTAGAGAAATTACACTCACATACTACACTAGGAACATCCATATCGCTAGTTTCCGTGGTATCACAATGAACTGTACAGTTTAAGTGAGTCTGTCTGTTCAAACTGCCACACTGACCTAACCTAACCTAACCTATTGTATTGCAATTGGTGCGCCACCCTGTATATTGTAAAATTAGTGCGAAAGAATAGTTTTACGTTCTGGTTCTTCAGGAAAAAAACATGCTGAATTTAGATTGATCTCAAATAAAACTCGTCAATGATAAAGCCAAAAGTTAAACAATTTCTCGGGCAATATAAGCAATTTATAAATTCATTATTTGCAACAAAAATTTTGCAGGGTTGTTGTATTTGAAAGTTGTTTAGAAGTTAACAACAATAATTTACACCATTGTATGCTATGTTATTATGTTATATGTTATTATATTTTCCTTTACACAGACTTTCATGCAATTACATGATGAATTTATTTTAATAACAGTGAGATTATATGAATGCGGTCCCAAAACTAGTCGACCTTAGGTAAAGATGATGCCAGTAGTTAGAAAAAAAAAAAAAATAAAAATAAAAATATTTCGCTGAAAAGTGGCAACCTTATAAAACATGTGTTTTAAGTTTCAAGACGCCACGCTGAATTTTTTTTTTATGTGAGCCATCAAAAGTAAACGGTCGGCTAGTTTGGATCTGCCCTGGCATTTCACTCGCGCATGCTCTTCGAAATCTGTGTAAAATCTAAATTTTTTCCAAAAAATAATATCGAAAATTATTGTTTCAGACTAATATCTTTACACGTGAAACAAATATCTAACTAACGGTAACACTAGACTGATGAAATTGGACATTATCAACCAATTGCGGCCTACGATCAACGACTTTCAACTATAGTTATATTTATTTGGAAAAACTATTGATCTAAGGCCAATAAGTGTATCACATTGATTGAATTACAATGAAATTGTGTTCAATTTTATGAATTTTGAATTTTAGTTTGTTCAACACATTAAACATAATTGAAGACGTGAGAATGAAAAAGTGGATATGAACCGTAATTGCACAGGAGAACAAAAAACAAAACAGTTTATATCTAATTGAGTTAGATTTTTTTGCTAACAATGATTTTAGAACGTTTATACACATATATGTATGATAACGAACCAGTATATATTGATTTTAAAAAATTAATTACTATGTTATGGCTTTTTTATGATTCGGATATGTCCTGTTTTCATACTCATTTTTAGATTTTTTAATGGCAGTTAATACAGATAAAAGGGGTATATTAAGAAGAGATATACATTAAAACGTTTTATTTTGAGACCTTTACATTTTTTGTGACATTTTCTGGCATTTTTTGAGAATTTGACAATATTTGATTGTATTTTATAACGTTTAACTTTATTTTGGATCAGATTCGTTGTCTTCAGTCACGCTTTCTTCTGGAGCTTCACCTTCTGGAATAACATCACTGCGTGCCTTTGTCAAATCATGGTACCAAGTTAAGAATGCTTCAGGGATATACACTTCCAACTCTTTCATATTTTTTAGCTTTAATGGATTGATTGGTATTGGTATATCATGAAGCTTTCTCGCATTCCACAAAATCCTTTGCTTGAAACCGCTTTTAAATGATTCAAAAGCAATAATACGAATCGGAGATGTACAATTTTCATACCTAACGATGCGTTAAGTAACAAGGAATAGTAAACTTCATAAAACTCATTTTAGCCCAAAATGGTTCATATCCACTTTTCACTCTCGTGTCTTCAATTGTTTAAAATATCATTATCATTTTCATTGTTTAACCAACTGACATTAACAGGTGTCCTACTATTACCTCAAATGGGTTTATTCAACAAGATTTCTATTTAGTTTTTAACTTTAAACAATTTATATTCCAAAATCTCTTTTTGATTTCTGGTCAAATTTAATGCGAGATGTGACTTTTCAAGTTACATAAAATTATATTACATTTTTGTGAGAACTTTAACTGTCAGGAACAATAAAAGCTATCCTGGACATACCATTTCTTATTATGGTGTAGGACATAAAATCTAATTGTACTATTGCTGTTATTGCTGAGTTCACCTAATTTTATCGCAAATACAGGGTGGCGCAATAGAACGTGCATATTTAAAAAATAGATTAAAAAATAAATACAAAAGATATGGTAAAAATAAATCTAAGGCATTGTAGAGTAATAAATGGAGTTTATTTTTTAAAAATAACATCATCTAAATGGTGACCCTGTCTACGACGGCACTCCTCTAACCGCAAACGAAAATTATTGAAAAAATTCTTCAGTAATACTGGTGTAATAGCTGCCATTTCACCACGGATATTCTCCTTGAGCTGAACAATATTTCTTGGATTATTACTGTAGACTTTGTGTTTGAGGTATCCCCACAAAAAAAAGTCAAGAGGCGTCAAGTCTGGACTACGTGGGGGCCATGGGATATCACCTCTTTTCGAAATCAGTCTGCCAGGGAACATCTGCTTCACCACCGCCATGGAGTCATTTGATGTGTGACAGGTAGCTCCATCTTGTTGGAACCAAGTTCTGGAATTCACTATTCTTGAACTTTCAATTTCTGGAGCCAAAAATCCGTCCAACATCTCAACATAGCGTTCCGGCGTTCCGTATTAACCGTGACGTTTTGGCCCCGCGCATTTTCGAAGAAAAAAGGACCAACTATTCCTCCGCCAGAGATTGCTGCCCATACTGTCACTTTAGGACTATGCAATGGTTTCTGGTGTTTGATTTTGGGATTTTCACTGTTTCAGTAACGACAATTTTGACGATTTACGAACCCATTCATAAGGAAATGAGCCTCGTCAGAGAAAAGGATATTGTCAAAATTGGAAAATCGACTAAGCATTTCATTAGCAAATGCGAGCCTTGCTATGAAGTCAGACTCTTTCAATTCTTGTGTTATTTGCAGCTTATATGGATGCAGTTTAAGATCCAATGTTATAATTCGTTGCAAACTTCGTCGCGATAATTGTAAGACAGACGATCTCTTGCGAGTCGACATTTGTGGATTTTCTCGTACTGACTCCATAACCCTCTCAACATTGTCTTCGGTCCTAGATGTTCTTGGGCGACCAATTGCTTGTGGTTTAAATGTTGAACCGGTCTCTTCAAAACGTTTTACCCATATTTTAATTAAATTAGCACTCGGAGCTTCACTAATTCGCCGTAGTCCATATTCAGCACAATATAGTCGCCTAGTAGCAATATATGAACAAGAGTTCTCGTAAAATGCGAGCACGCAAAATGCGCGACGCTTCTCGTCGAAGTGATTCATAGCGACTAAAACTCCATGAACCCAACGATGTAGGCGCCCCCCCCCGCTCGCGCCTTTTCTACCCCGCAAAAAAAGATGATGCAATATGCACGTTCTATTGCGCCACCCTGCAGCATAGACAGAACCAAAATAGACTTTATTAGCTGTAATATTTTTTTTTTTGAATTTCGAATTACATTCATACATAACTTTTTATATCTACACATCGAAGGAAGAAAATAAATAATTTTCATTCGCTCCTATCTTCTCCTTCTCCTTTTCTGCCACAATACGGTGTAATAAAATGTTATCGTTGCATCGAATATAAAATAAAATAATTTTTATTTTCACAAATTTGAATAATTTACCATGCCTTTGCCTGAACACTGTCATGGTTTTTATGATCCTCCAATGCGTTGACACTTCGTTGTGGAACAAAGAGGAAAATAATATGGCTTGAACACTGCAGTGTGTGGCAAAAAAAAAAAAACAGGAACAAACACTTGTTGTTGTTGTACTCCGAAAAAGGAAAGTTGATTTTGCCCTCAAACTGCAAAACTTTCTCGCCGTTACACGATATTAATGTAATGAGAGTTAGCTATTTGTGGCAATAGCCTGTAGATAATGTGGACTGCGTACTATATTTTGTATTTCATACAAGATTATTTTATACCTTAGAAATTGGTGGCAATTTGATGTTTGTGGTGATGTTTGTGTTGATGAACCTAATATAAGAAATAGTTAAAAGAGATCCAATATCATAGCTTCAATATCTCGTGCTACATAAGAACGATAGGATTATACTAGATGGCATTAGAAAGATAACATTTCGTACCTAAGAAGTTACTCCGGTGGTTTTGTGACTCACTCAGTATTGTTTGAACACTCGTTAAACATGGACACCAGCAAAGAGATAATACGAGGTGTGTTTAAAAAATATGGTGAATATTTGATCTCCTTCAAAGTAGTCCCCCCTCAGATATAATACACTTGTGGCAGCGTTTTTTCTAATTTTCGAAGCAGTTCTGACATTCACTTTTTGTTATGTCCTTGAGATCTTTCAGCAATTTGGTTTTTATCTCTTTAATCGTCGCAAAACGCCGTCCTTTCATGGATCTCTTCAATCTTGGGAACAGGAAAAAGTCGCGGGTGGCTAAATCTGGCAAATACAGCGGCTGAGGCATGATAATGGTGTTGTTTTTAACCAAATAATCACTCACAAGCAAAGATGAGTGAGCAGGTGCATTATCATGATGCAAAAGCCATGAATTTTGTTTCCACAATTCCGGGCGTTTTTCTCGCATTGCTTCACGCAAGCGGCGCATAACTTCAAGGTAATACTCCTTATTTAGCGTACGACCTTTTGGTAAGAACTCCTGATGTACTACACCATGATGATCGAAGAAAACAGTGAGCAGTGATGGAACTTCGTGTACTTTTTTTGGTCATGGCCCTCCTGGATTCTTCCATTGGGACGATTGGGCTTTGGCTTCGATGCCATACCCATGATTCCTTACCAGTTATGACCCTTTTAAGCAAATCTGGATCATCGTTAACGTCATTGAACAATTTCTGAGCGATGCTCATGCGACGTTGTTTTTGGCCAAAATTCAGCAATTTTGGAACGAACTTCGCTGGTACACGCTTTATGCCCAAAATTTCCGAAAAGATTGCATGGTATTAGCCAACCGATATGTCGACATCCTCAGTAACTTCTCTAACTGTGATTCGACGATTCTCCATAACAATTTTCTTCACTTTCTCAACATTTTCATCGGCTGTTGATGTGCTGACGCCTCCAGAGCGACCTTCTGTGAGAAGCTTGTACAACTTGTAAACATTTTTTGGAGTCAGAGTACTCTCCCCGTATGCCGCTGTCAACATTTCAAGTGTTTTTGAGCACTTAATTCCATTTTTTACACAAAATTTGATGCAACTTCTTTGACCCATGTTTTTCGATAGCAAATAATTGCCCAACACGCTTGTCTTATTATGCCTCTCACAAATAAACTAAACATGCTATATGGATAAAACCGTCAATATACCTTCGAGACGAGTAACCAACATAAAAAAAAAAATAATAATAATCGTCAAATTTTTCTTCACAAAAGTTCAATGGATATCACCATTCCTATATGAGAGTCTACTCTATGGCAATCTGATACCTATCAACTTTTCCTCATGTAAAATCGATGGACATTAATTAAAAAAAAAAAAATAATAATAATCGAAAGTCGAATGTACGTAGCACGCGAAATTTTAAAACTGACCTTACTTTTGGAACACACCTCGTAGATCTTAAATATTTAGGATCATAATTTTACTCATAATAATCTTAATCATCTTTTCATACATATTGTTAAAGTTTTCTTTTATTTTGACGCGTTTTAATCGTAGAATCATTTTTTTTTTATTCTCTTTTCTTTTCACAGCACAGCGGCTTAAAACAAGGATATGATTTAGGATGATTTTTCCTCAGTCTATACGTTAAAACTCTGTGTTGTTTATAACTAACGAATAATTAGTAAAATTTGAGGGGGAAAAGTCTAAAAAATACACATTTTCAGTCCATGTAGGGACAGATACACTCCTACTAGGCTCATTTTGTTCGATTTGGAACTTAATCTATTTATTAGTAAGAGAATATTTTTGTGTAAAGATTCAGTCTCCCAGTTTTGGCGGCATCATAAAGGCCGATGATGCTTTCTACAGACAAGCGGACGACCGATAATTTCTTAAGAGGAGCAGTCTTGAATTCACTAGCAATTTTTTTCGCGGAAAGTCTTTGGACATCAACTTTACTTCATGGAAGTTCGCTGGAAAACAAGCGCACTTCATGGAAAGTCGATGGATATCAACTGTTTTTCCTGGAAATTTGACGGTCATCAAATATGCTTCATGCAAATCGATGGAAAATAACTTTTTTTTATGATAATCGATAAACATCCATTTTTATTTTATGCGGAAGTTCGAGGGATGTCACCATTCCTACATGAAAGCCTTTTCTAAGAAAGTCTGATGTTAATCTACTGTTCTTCATGGGAAATCGATGGACATCAACTTTTCTTTATAAATATCGATGTTAACATCTCTACATGTAAGCCTGCTAGGAGAAAGTCTAATGTTTATCAACTTTTCCTCATGGAAAATCCGTGGACATCAAATTTTCTTTATCAAAATCGATGGACATCAACTCCTTTTCACGGCACGTCGCTGGACATCAGATTTTCTTCATGGAAGTCCAATGGACGTCAACTCTTCTTCAGGAAAATTCGATGGATATCAACCACTCTTCATCGAAGTTCAATTAACATCAACTGTTCTTTATGAAAATCGATGGGCACAAATTTTTCTTCACAAAAGTTCAACGGATGTCTCCATTCCTACATAAGAGTCTCTATAACATTCCGATGCCTATCAAGTATTCCTTGATTATAGACGGAATTTTGTTCGTCAATAAGTTGCATTTGTTTGCTAAAATATTTCCATAGAATCATGACTTCCGGCAGTTTCTTCCTTTTTCCTTATTTTTCTGACCATGGCATTGTCAAATTGCATCTAGGACGTTTTTGATGTTAGCGTGTTCCATGTTTTATTCATTTGAGGAAATAAGTTTCTGAAGAATAGATAACTTTATAAATGGAATATTATAAATATAATGATTTTATGTGAATAGTTCAATCTTCTGTTTCTCACGAACCACTTTTATCCCTACTCTTGGCAAACAGATACGAAATATGACATGTTTTTTTTGCCAATAATTATTAATAGTATTTAAAGTTTATAACATTATACTAACTTTCTGTTCTTCTTACTTTCAGACATTACAACCAACTATAAGGTAAGGATTCTATCTTATATTATATTACAGCAAAAAGGGCATCCAAATAAGCAAATATTCATTACTATTTGTGATGGGGAAGTGGTGAAAAATTGCGTAATAACCAATGAAATTGACATAGAGTTGCCATAGTAGGGAGGCACTATTTTATGATGCAGGTTCCCTATATATCTACGAGAGACGTAGGTGTAATAAGAATGCAAATCTTTGGTTACAAATTATTGTTTTTTGAAATAACCGATTTTTATTGTATTATTTTAGTTTGTATTAAAAGTCGGTTCTTCGAAAAAACTGGCTGTAGGTCCCCCGTATTTGGTACTTTCTATATAAAAATTAACAGATAGACACTGAATAAGAAGGGCGCCTAATGTTTTGTACTTTCGTATAGGGTGATTTTTTAAGATTTAAGTTTTTAAGGTGGGCATCACTGGTTGGTAATGGCGTCCAAACGTCGTCTGTCAAAGTGAAAAGTGTACAGTGTACTCTGCCATTTCATCATGGAAAGACTAATAAACGAGCAACGATTGCAAATCGTTGAAATTTATTATCGAAATTCCTGCTCTGTAATAAATGTGCATCGTTTGATACAACAATTTTATGGTCGTCATAATCGACCTTCTGAATCAACAGTTCGTGCTGTTATCTCAAAATTTCGCACCAAATGTACTTTGTTGGACATAAAACCATCGACTCGCATGCATAGTGTTAATGACTATTGTGAAATATCAATTCGCCGCCGTTCTCTGCGATTGGGCATACTTATGTTACTCAACTACAAGGAATTTTTTTTTTTTTGCCCCAATTGGCTGAGTTTAACTTGGTTGACATGTGGTTTCATCAGGACGGTGCAACATGCCACACTGCTCGTGAAACAATGGATATGTTGAGGGATGAATTTGGTGAGCAGCTTATCTGTCGATTTGGCCCCCAAGATCTTGCGATTTAACGCCTCTTGATTATTTCTTGTGGGGTTATGTCAAGTCGTTAGTCTATGTGGACAAGCCGAACACTATTGAAGCCACACAGGATAACATAACACGCGTTATTCGCGAAATACAGGCCGAAATGTCCGAAAAAGTGATGACAAATTGGACCTTCCGAATGGATATTTTGGGACGGAACCGCAGATAACATATACATGAAATTATCTTTAAAAATTAAATGGCAAAGAGCAATTTATCGATTCCAATAAAAAATTTTAATATATGATGCAAATTTTGAGTGTTTTATTCGATTAAAAAAAAACTACGATTAAAAAATCACCCTTTACATCCTACATCCTCTACCATGGATTGCAATCTACAATACTGGGGATGGAGACTCTTAGCGACATAGAGATTTATACGCTTTATTTATTTGATCTCTGTGTATTTGTAATTTGAAATTTTTACGAAAAGAATGACTAACTTAGCGTAAAATAAGAGTAAATAAATGTTTTCTCAAACACTTTAAACCAAACACTTTGAAGCATAAATGATGCTGATTTTGGAAGTGGTCCAAAACTGTTTCGCTGGAAGTGATAAATATGTATGGATTGCATTTTTAGAGGTGCTGAAAATGTACTTCTTTTTGAATGGCTTCCACTTTGATCTTGCTGGGAAGTTATACGAGGTGTGATAAAAAAATAGCCGTTATTTTAAATTTTTTCCAAAAAGTATTTATTTATTCATCAATTTCTATTTTATTTCCTATGAAGTAGTTCCCCTCAGATATAATAAACTTGTGCCAGCGTTTCTTCTAATCCTCGAAACACTTCTAAAACGCGCTTTTCGGTATCGCCAACAGCTTCTGTTTTGACTTTTCTTTTATCTAATCAATCGTAGCAAAACGCGTTCCTTTCATCGGTGTCTTCAGTTTCCAGTGAATACGGTGGTTGAGGCATGATTGCGGTTTTGTTTTTGGCCAAAAACTCACGCACAAGCATCGCTGTGTGAGGTGGTGCGTTATCATGGTGCAAAATCCATGATTAGTTTTTCCACAATTCTGTGCGTTTCTGACGAATTGCTTCGCGCAAACGGCGCATAACTTCAAGGTTCTATTCCTTATTTATCGTATGACCTTATAGTAAGAACTCTTCATGCATTACGCCATGGTAATCAAAGAATACAGTGAGCAAAATGTTGTCATTTGATCGAACCTGGCGTGCTTTTTTTGGTCTTGGCTCTCCTGGTAACGGTAACACGTTATTAATATCAAACTTCCTAATATCAAACTTCGAGAGGAAAATACTCCGGAAAATATATGCACCCATCATCGTTAACGGAGAGCACGTGGTCAAACGCATTAATATACAGCGATTGCGTTGGCTGGGTCATGTTGAGCGGATGGACCCAAATGCTCCGGCACGGAAAGTTTTCTACAACGAACTCGATGGACGGCGCAGAAGAGGGCGACCAAAACTCCGTTGGAAGGACCAGGTTTTTGAAATATTATCGAAACTTGGTATGGCCCATTGGAGGAGAAGCGCAAAAGATCGAAGCGTTTGGAAATATTTTCTACGGGCGGTGTATAATGGATAAGTATGTCTATTCCGGTCGCTACCTATGAAGAAGAGGAAAGATTAACAGCTGCGGAGGAGAGACGCATCAGATACTTTCAAGCAATGACAATTTCTGTAGATAATTTTTCATGACAATTTTCCATTGTTAATAAAAAAAATTCATGCAATTTAAGTTATTAGCAAATATCAATTTAAATAATTTTAAAGTTAAATAGTTTTAAGTTGCTGCATCAAAAAAAAAAAAAAAAAAAAAAAAAAAAAATGCTCGTATTGAAAAATTTTACTATTCTCACAGCTGTCTTAATTTCAGCAGTCGCTTTGATGTAATTATAAAGAGCTTCCCAAGAAGCGGAGAATGTGCTCACATAGTATAGGGTTATTCATATTTAGTTTTCAAGTAAAGTTAAATAAAACACACATAAAGGAATGATTTCGATGAAACTTTGATTTTATTATAACGATTGGACCTCGCCTATTATGTACGAAATAAAATGCCTTTGGGTTGGTTTCGAGAGTGAATCCTTTTGAGGCAGCTTTCGAAAAAATACGGCCCAATGATATCTCCTGACTGTAATACGCACTGAACAGTCACTTTTCCGGATGCAATGATTTTACACAATTACTTCTGGTTTCTCTAAGCCCCATATGTGACAATTTTGCTTGTTCACTGAAAATCCAAGTTTGAAAAATCACTTTTGTAGTAAGTTTTAATTATTTTTACGCTTTCTTCGAGTGTTAAACGATCCATATTAGTAAATGGCAAACATTTCGCTAAATAAATAACTGTTCAGGTGACTGGTATTTAACAGCAGCCAATCTTGCCGGACCGACCGTTTTGAGATGACTAAATAAATACCACTATATTTGTGGAAGCTATAAAAATACTATTCTTTTGAAATGACTACCACTTTTTTTGCTGGGTGGACATATATCAAAAAAAAAAAAAAAAAAAAATAATAAAAGGCACAGATGGTCACCACTGTACATAATTTATTTCCATTTTCTGCAAATGACAAAAGTTGGAGTGGTTCAGTTTTCGTATAGTAGAATGTCAATACTTCAAGATCAATATATCAAGATTGCCTGTCAGATACTGTAGGGGGGAGGATTGTCGTCGTGCATTAGCACGAGTTTGCCAATGACAAGGTTTACCTTAATCTCGGTCTATTTCGTCCGTTCTTGGAACCCACGAACGTAGTCGCTCTCTCTTAAATGCGCTAGAATTCCCGCTTGAGCTCGACCTGTTTTTTGGAACAGCGATTCGGGCAGCAGCGTGCCTTAAGCCTTCCCGGTTAGGGGTTGAGCAGGTGTGAGCGTTTCGCCATCGTTGGGATCGTTGCTAAGTGGCGCGATCGAGTGACTGTTGACCACTGCCCCTATTTGTGTTAGCGCCGTGGTCAGTTCTTTAAAGGTTAGTACCGCTGTGCGTAGGGTTCGCACCAACAGGCCCTTCAAGGACTCCACGACCTCCGTCGAAGGCCTCCGAAATGTGGGTGGTATGAAATTGAACTCCACCCCATGTGATGTGATATTCTGATGACTGAGCACGTCTCTCAGCCGACTCAGCTCTTTGATGGTGCCGCCAAAGTTGGTTGCGTTGTCGGCGTATATTTTGGTGAGCACGTTTCCTCTTCAAATGAATCTTAAAAGAGAGAGAATAAACGCATCGGCAGATAAATCTGACATTAGTTCTATATGAATGGCCTTCGCAGTGAGACACACGAATATAGCTATGTACATTTTCACTGGAGGACAACCTCGTATTTTTTGTGTCACGTTTACAGGGCCACAAAAGTTAATTCCACAAGTTTTGACAGGGCGTAAGGCCCTCACTCTATCAGCGTACAGGTTTCCCATAATCTGCTTCATGAGTTTTGGCTAAAATTAAACAATTCCTACACTGGATTTGTTGTTGGTACTTATTATACCTGGCGGTTTGTGCAGTTGGCACTTTCCTTTGAACATAAGATGCAATTGGAGGGGGGCATTGGCGATTGGATGTCCAACTGGTTGGAAGTATATCCTGGAGATGGTGTTGTTGAAGATGATGATTGTTGTGGTTGCTGGGTTTATGAGGTTTAAACCGCAAAGAATCGATGATGATTACGCCGACTACGGTCGCGCTCGCTGAATTTTAAAATCGAATTTAAAGTCCCTGCTAGGTCGCCAAAATGATTATCTTAGGGATTTTACATAATTCGCGAAAATTAAACCAAAATAAATGCGAACTTTTGATTCAACGTTCGAGATAAATTAATTATGCCGCCGATTGGTTGGGTGATAATATTTACAGTCATTTTTTTTTTAGTTTTTAAAACTGATTTCTTACAAGTGACAATATAACACTTACTTTACAATTTCTCAAGCCAAATGACGTTCTTAAAAATATGGGGTGAAATTCAAAATTTTAGTAAGTAGTAGGGAATTCAATTGAACATATAGAAAAAATCATTTTATAGAAATAGGGAAGTATTTCATTGAAAAGGGACACTGTAGAAACAATAAATAGACACAGAGACGAAGACATAAATAAACGCTGGAAGAAGAAAGATCTTCTCAGTCTAGCGAAATCCAATTGAGCGTGAAAATTGAACAATAAATAAACCGTTTTAATAAATAATGATATTTTTTAACTGATTATTTATTGCAAACAGGATTCTGATGTACTCGAATACATTTTACAACGATGTCTTAAATATTTATTGTGATGAGTGCGCAATATTTTGTTCTGTAACAAATACCCTAAAGCTCGCGATAAATATTTAAAGACTTCAAATGTACAACCAATTCCTATCAAATACACTGAAATTGTATATAAAGTGAAATATGCATGTGTCTGCCTGTGTAATTCTTTACACTCGAACAGCATCAGTACACATACATACATACATACACATGAATATTTGAAATTTGATATCCTCACGTAACATTTGTTTAAAAGTAATAACTCGGAATTCTATTGAAAACAGAATCAAAGGATTTGTAAATCAATACTCTGGTACAGCCGGATTTGTCGGTGTTATTTTTACAAACTCTAACTAACAAATACAGTAACAAATCTAGTTGCCATCTCCACAGACACAAACACAATGAAAATTCCACAGTGGTTGTACCAACACTACTTCCTATTGTGACTTTCGCAACATACAATAGAGTACATCCAAAACAAAACAAAAAAACAAAAAACCGGAGGAAAACAAGAACAATCATAAAATTGTTGAAACATTGTTTTCCAATCACAAATAGAATAATTCCATTTAATACCTAAAACCAACAACACAAAAACAAAAAAGTAATTTTTGTGAGGTAAAGAATAGCCAACGGCGAGGAGGATATGTGACCTAAACCGGAGGGATGCAGACTATTTAAATTCAATACAGTCTAGTTTTGGTAAAAACAAGTTGATAAGAGCGAATTGGGAAAGTCGTTAGGCGCTCGAAGTGCTACCAACTTCACGCTGCTGTAGCAACCAAACGGATAATGACAGCGCGCTCAATATTTGACAAGTATTAGTCTTTCATGTTGTTTATAAACTGACGGCAGCACGTCATTTTATGCCGCAGTTAAATAAGTTATCAAGTTCGAGTTCGAAAGGCGAACGCTAAAATCCACGATGAAGCGCAGTTCAATTGGCGCAAACCTCCAATGTATCTGCTCATAGCATTAGGCGTTTGTTACAAAACTAACTACAATTGAAGACTTACAAAATACAAACGGTGCACGATTTAACGATAACGATTTTATTTAAAGGTAGGTTGCCTGA